>PITA01024425.1:0-26288 GCA_004023965.1 Spilogale gracilis
TCCCCCCCAGCGGCGCCAGGTGCCCCCCTCCCGCCAGCGGCGCCAGGGAGCGCTTTCTATCCCCGCCTGGGCCGTAGCTGTAGACCCCTGCCCATGGTGCCAACCCTCTGCTTTGAGTGCTTTAACCAGACTGCAAGGTGCTGCTGGTCCCCGAGCACAGGGCACTTCCGTACTGGGGTATCGCTTTCCACTGGGCGGCTTCTGGTGGCCGCCTCCCCCGCCTGCTTCTCTGACATCAGTCTGAGCACTCCCGCTCTGCTTTCCCTCTCCATTGATGCTCTTCTGCCCTGGGTAGAGACCCAGAAGTGTGTGGTCTTCCATCGCAGGCTGATTTCACGGGTGTTCAAGTGTCCGGGTAGATAATCAGCTCGCTTCAGGAGATCTTTTGAAACAGGGTCTACTACTTCCCCCACCGTCTCGCCTCTCTTTATTTATTTTTTAATCATTATCACCCACAACATTCACATTTGAGTTGTGTAAGTTATAAATTTTGCTTTAGGCTTCCCAGGATCTATATTCTTTCTATTCACTGCTCAGACCAGTCTTTTTTATACTCCGGTAGTGGAAGTACTTTCCTGAAATGTACTAGGTTTCTCGGTAATACTTTGGAACCAAAAAATCATGAAGGAATAGGAGTGGAAATTATAACCTGAACAATTTTTTTAATAAGAGTACTAAAGCCTCTTATTTTTATTTCTTACATTTTTTAAAATATAAGCAACCCATCATAAGGATTAATAGGGGTAAACTCAAAACTGTTATTTATGTTCTAACAAAATTAGATCTTTATCAAGAATAATATATATGTCAGAAATGAGAATTACTTCGTCATTGATACAAGATTTTGAGCTGTCATGAGTCTCAAGGTATTTAAAAAACATGTGATGCCTAATACATTAGACAGGTCATATGAGGGGTATTAGTTTTCATGGGGTTTGCATTGTATTTCTCTTGGGAGGCACTGCTATAGATAATAGGTGACCTAGAGCGTGTCCAAAGTACCAAGCCTCACTACAGTTGCTTTGTATTGTTAGCTGATCTGAGCCCAGCAGCCCTCTGAGGCGTGTGCTGTGAATACGCCCACTTTACAGAAGAGCAACCGCACAGACACAGTTAGTAAGCGGCACCTCGGGGCTTTAAACCCAGGCTGCTGGCTCTCAGAACCTTCACATAACCACAGTGTTACCTACTAAGACTCTGTTTCAATTAAAAGTTCCTTAATAACAATAACAAACATGTATTGTTAATACAGTATGTGAGATGCTTGATAAGTGTTTTAGGTCTGTTATTTTAATATCTTACAAAAGTGAGGGAAGAACGGAGGTATTATAAGCTTTGAAATTAGATTAATTTTTCAATTTTTTCATTATATTTAAACAGACTTGTATTTCAGGAAAAACTCAGTCCATCAATCAATTGACATTTTCCACATCCAATTTCGGCATGTGGGAGCCAAAAATATGCCCTAAACTTATTTAAGTCCTGTCCCCTGACCCCCTACCCTCATCACGATCTTTGAATCAAGGATTCATGGAATTGGAGAATGTTTTAAGTGTCAAAAATCTCATGTCCTTATTTTTCTTGATTATAGATGATTCCCTTTGTTTAACCTTTGGCATTGGTCATATGCCATCTGTAGGTGATGTTGAGTAATCCTTGGGTTGTTAGTATACACAAAGTCCAGTTACCCGTGAAGCAATCCAGGTTTTTAATTGTCTCAGATAAATGAAGCACGGTAGCCAACAATCTCCATGCATGACTATTGATTGTATTTCTAGTAAATCTAGGTTAATGTTTATTAGAAACAAACCTTAAGTATGCTGACGTATACACCAACATTTTTATATAGTGCTTTCACCTGCAATCTAAAAAAATAAGCTATCTCAATGTTCTCCATGTTCAAAGTTCTGATTTTCACATTTATTGAATTGCAGAATTTTCCTACGACTGCCCAGTATTTGGTGAAATACTAAGGTAGAATTGAGAATTGATCACACACAATTCGGCATGACTGCAACACCAGTGGATATAATTTTTTATTGATAACCGTCCTAGTACTCGTTTGTATTTTTTAAAGTGTGCAGAATACTTTTATGTACACTTATATTTTGTTTTTACTACAACCTGAAACTGAGCTCAGGCCATAAAGGAGTCACTCAAGGTGACAGAGCCGAAGATGTCCGAGTCCTTTCTGGTCCTTGAACTCCCAGCTCACTGGAAGTCATTCTTTAGTATCCCGTGTCTCCCTTTTCCTGAAGAGCAGAGGCTTGCGAGGCAAAGGCCTGGTATCTTTTGCATTTTCCATGTATGTATTGGGTGTTTCTGTGTCTATATTGGCCATATTGCCCCAAATTTAGCAGTGTTTAGTTAACACATACGGAAAAAGAAAAGGTGGTTGTTGAGAGTTATCTAAGCTTCTTATTCTCCATTTCTCAGATTGTTTGGCTAAGTTCACTATGGACAAGTGTAAGAGAAATAAACTTTCTTGGAGGAAATTCATTAATTTAGCGTGAAGGACTTGAATAGTCTAATTGCTAGGATTTCAGGAAATGCTTCAAAGCGTTCATACCTGGGAATTATGCCTTTTGATTTTAAACTGAAAAAGACTTAAGACACTTAACTGGAAATGTGTTAAAATTATAAAATTTTCTTTTAATAGGTATGATACAGTGGTCAGACAATGAGGCCTGCCCTGGGGGTTTTTCAGTTATTTTGTTGCCCACGGACATACCCCAAAGTATAAGAAAGGGGAATAAAAGAGATAAATCTGAAACTCAATGGTTTTGTCCCGTGTTAGCTCTTGGAAAACGATACTTGAAAAGAAAGTTGTATTTTCCGTAGTAAAACTAAGGTTTGTATGCTCCAGTACTGCTTTCATGGCTACCCATCAGTCAAGGTGAATGAACAGGTACAAATTTAAAAATGTATCTGTATTTTTGTGTATCAGTTTCACTAATATCTGGCTATGATTTTTGTATATGTGTGTGTGATTGATGCCATTCTCACAGGTGGTATTTCCTGGGTGTATATCAGATTCCTAGATTTAAAGATTTGTAAATGAATAGGTGATAGTAAGCATCCAATATTTCTATATTTTCCTATTTCCCAAGATTCATCGATTCTTTTTTAAGATTAACCTTGACAGTAAAGGATTCAAAGGTAACTTTTCTACTAGATAGTGCTATTTTATTTATTTTTATTTTTTTTTAGAGATTTTATTTATTTATTTGACAGAGAGAGAGAGAGAGATCCCAAGTAGGCAGAGAGGCAGGCAGAGAGAGAGGGGGAAGCAGGATCCCCGCTGAGCAGAGAGCCCGATGTGGGGCTCAATCCCAGGACCCTGAGATCATGACCTGAGCCGAAGGCAGAGGCTTAACCCACTGAGCCACCCAGGCGCCCTAGATAGTGCTATTTTAAAAGCAGTTAATTTAAAATAGGATGCTTGAAATATCCGCAATAGCCAAATTATGGAAAGAGCCTAGACGCCCGTCAGCAGATGAATGGGTAGAGAAGATGTGCTGTGTATATGTATATGTATATATGGCGGGGTATTATGCATCCATCAAAACCCCAAATCTTGCCGTTTACGATGACATTGATGGAACTAGAGGGTATTATGCTAAGCAAACAAGTCAGACAAAGACAAATATATGATCTCCCTGAGAAAACAAGAAAGAGATTCATAGGGGAACGGAGGGAAAATGAAGCAAGAGGAAACGGGAGAGGGAGACAAACCATAAGAGACTCTTAATCTCAAGAAACAAATTGAAGGTTGCTGGAGGGGAGGGGAGGGAAAGGAGTGGGGTGGCTGGGGGATGGACACTGGGGAGGGTATGTGCTATGGTGAGCACTCTGAATTGTGTAAAACTGATAGATCACAGACCTGTACCCCTGAAACAGATAATACAATATAGGGTAATAAAAAATATATAAAAAAATAAAATAGGATGCTTGAGTAAAAAGCTTTTAGATTTTTTCTTATTGTCAAGATATACTGGAATTAAAGATTTTCATTTTAGTGTTTCTACTTTGGCATGAGTCTTTGGGTGTGGAGTTTTCTGTGGCTTAGGACTGTCATTGTCCCTATGAGATACAGTAGCCTGCAGCTAGACACAGCACCTGTGCTCCCCACCTACAGTAGCCTGCAGCTGGACAAAGCACCTGTGCTCCCCACCTACGGTAGCCTGCAGCTGGACACAGCACCTGTGTTCCCATCTACGGTAGCCTGCAGCTGGACACAGCACCTGTGCTCCCATCTACGGTAACCTGCAGCTGGACACAGCACCTGTGCTCCCATCTACGGTAGCCTGCAGCTGGACACAGCACCTGTGCTCCCATCTACGGTAGCCTGCAGATGGACACAGCACCTGTGCTCCCATCTCACTCCTCCCATCTCTAGTGATCGCATCTTCCTGACTGTCATTTATCCCAGTTGTACAGGCTGTTTTACTTTGCAATCTTATAAATACGCCTCATGTTGAAATCGTTCGATTTTTACCTTTGTACTTTCAGAAATACCTCTACTCTGATGTCAGCCATCATTTCTCATTGGGGATATGCTAGTTTTTACTACATTTATAAACCATGTTCTGATTTTTTTTTAAATAGAAAGTGGAAAGATACTTCAATATTATAAAAGGTGAAATATATAGAAAACCATTGTGTAACCATTCCACAAAAGTTCTTTAAGACCTGGATGGAGCATTTTATTTTATTTTATCTTTTTTTCTTTCTTTTCTCTTTTTCTTTATTGTGTTACATTAGTCACCATAAATACATCGTTAATTTTTGATGCACTGTTCCAAGATTCATTGTTTATGTACAAAACCCTGTGCTCCATGCAATATGTGCCTTCTTTAATACCAACCACCAGGCTCACACATCCCCCCTACCCCCGCCCCTCTAAAACCCTGTTTGTTTCTGAAGAGTCCATAGTCTCTCATGGTTCATCTCCCACTCTGATTCCCACAATTCACTTTTCCTTTCTTCTCCTATTCCTTATGCTCCACAAGTAAGTGAAACCATATGATAATTGACTTTCTCTGCTTGACTTATTTCACTGAGCATAATCTCCTCCAGTCCCGTTCATGTTGATGCAAAAGTTGACTATTCATCCTTTCTGATGACTGAATAATATTCCATTGTAGATATGGACCATATCTTCTTTATCCATTTTTCTGTTGGAAGTCATCTCAGCTCAGTTTGGCTATTGTGGACATTACTACTATGAACATTGGGGTACATATGGCTCTTCTTTTCACGACATCTGTATCTTTGGGGTAAGTGCCCAGTAGTGCAATTGTAGGGTCATAGGGTAGCTCTATTTTTAATTTTCTGAGGAATCTCCCACTGTTTTCCAAAGCGGCTGCACCAACGTGCATTCCCACCAACAGTGTAAGAGGGTTCCCCTTTCTTCTCATCCTCTCCAACACTTGTTGTATTCTGCCTTGTTAATCTTTGCCATTCTAAATGGTGTAAGGTGGTATCTCAATATGGTTTTGATTTGGGACATTTGATTTTAAAGTGCAGAGAAAATAAACCTAAGTAGATATAAAGTTGACTAGAAAAACATTGGCAAAAGAGATCATGAAGGGAAATTTTAAATAATGTAACAAACCTATGAATTACTGGGAAATATCAGCTGACAGACCAACCAGAAACTCAGAAGTAAGGGGTTGATGTATTCTTCAGGGCGCAGAATGTTTTTGTCCTTGTTCATAATTAAACCACAGTCATAGTGCTCATGTACTAGGGAAGAAGTTACATATTTAATTACCATCAGGATTAAAGAGAATGAAGCCTTTTTAAAAAAAAATTGAGATAATTATAAATTCACACACTATTATAAAGAATAGTACAGAAATCTGGTATATTCTTTATGCAGTTTTTCCTAATGGTAAGATTTTATAAAATTAAAGTATAATAGCTTATTATATTATACTTTGTTATAATACTAATTAAAATTAAATTATTCAGAAGCTTGCCATTTGTCTTAGAGTCAGAATTCACGATTAAAGCAGACGTCTTACCGTCGGACCCTTATCACGGTGGCTTGTGATGTCTCACTTCCCAGTCTGTTGTGTGGCACCCAGGACGCTCGTTTGCAAGGCAGATGGAACACTGGTTGTGCAGACACTGGGGCATCTCGTGTATTCGTGGAAGGGTGTTGCCTGTGAGATTCTGGGATAGGTAGAATCACGTACTCTGAGGCCTCTGAGGCACTTTTTATCTCTGCCTTTCATTGGCTTGTCATCTTCATTCTTAGCTTCCTCCACAAGGTGCGTCATAAAAGCCGCCACTAAAGCTGGTAAAAATTCTTTCTGGAGGGGGCCTGTCTGGTTTCCCTGGTAAATTAAAAAACAATACAAAACAAAAGCCCCTTAAAGTGAACTCTGATTGGCCTGCCACTTAAACGCCCTAGACCAGTCACCCCAGGCCAAGGGGACAGATTCTGTGCTCGTGTTCCTTTGAGTGTCAGGGCTGTTTTCAGACACAAGGGAATGACTGTGATTTGGAAATTACCCAGCTCTTATATATTACAGCGTAGTAATGGCCTTACGAAATTTCCAGTTCACATTCTCATGTGAACAGAATAGTATGATAGTGAATTGTGTCTGAAATTTTACAGGAGTTAGAAAACACTATGTTCATTCATAACATTGGAAGCATTCACTTTAAAAACTCAGAAAACAGACAAGGATGCACACTCTTCCTGCTTTAATTCTCTACTGTTTTGGAGGGTCCCAGGTCTGTGGAGTAAAATAAAACCAAGGGCATACAAGATGTGAGACTTAATTTAGTTTATTTCATTGTATCATTTCTTGATATGCTCATCCCACTTACAAAATTCTTTTTCTTTAAGATTTTATTTATTTATTTGACAGAGAGAGAGAGACAGCGAGAGGAAGCAGTAGGCCTCCTGCTGAGCAGGGAGCCCAATGTGGGGCTCGATCCCAGGACCCTGGGATTGAGCCACCCGGGCCCCCAGAAAATTCTTAATCTACACAGAATTTATTAGAAATAGAAGTCTAGGGGCGCCTGGGTGACTCAGTCATTAAGCATCTGCCTTCAGCTCAGGTCATGGTCCCAGATTTCTGGGATCGAGCCTGCGGAGGGCTCTGTATTTGCCGGGAAGCCTGCTTCCCTCTCTCACTACCCCTGTTTGTGTTCCCTCTCTACCTGTGTTTCTCTCTGTCAAACAAACAAATAAATCTTAAAAAAAAAATAAAGAAATAGGAGTCTAGCCAGGTTGACAGTTATAAAGAACATTGTTGTTCACACCTTCAGCTTGCAACGAAAGAATAAGCTATTTCCAAATAACTCAGCAAAGGATGTGTAGGACTCTTATGTGTGAGAGCACAAAGCTTTATAGGAAAAATATAGTGAATCAGTGAAAAAGAATGACTTTAACCAAGTGTGCTAGGGAAGAGACAATGGAATTTACTGTAACAATCTAACTTACAGAGATTTGATTAACTTGGTACTGGTGTCGTGGTACACCACAGGCTGGTCCTGAGATAGTGCATTTCCTTTCTGCATTTGGAAAATGTGGTTGCCCTCTGAAGAACTCACATTAACTGTTTTTCCAGACTTCTGCCAAGCTTCTGAATCTTTCAGACAATGCCAACAATAAAAACACTGTTTGAAAAATGGGTCTATTCTTCATCTGTGTGACCACATCTGGTGGCAGCAGAGTGCTCTCAACAGTGATTACCCTATTGCTATTTAAGTCTCTCACGGCAAAATAAAATATCCTCACTGATCTGGGATTTTTCATTCTGTTCACTCTATCCTTCATCCACAGTACCATTTCTGCTCACCACATGCAACCATACTGCTTAATGGATGCAAACAAAATGGATTTTTCTATAGTCAGCATGAAACCAGAATGCAAAGTTGAGAAAGTCTTAATTCCACTGAATTGCTGACATCAAGTAAAGCCCTAAGATCCTCGGGACTTTTTCCTTTCTTTCCTTTTCCTTTTCCTTTTCCTTTTCCTTTTCCTTTTCCTTTCCCTTTCCCTTTCCCTTTCCCTTTCCCTTTCCCTTTCCCTTTTCCTTTCCTTTCCTTTCCTTTCCTTTCCTTTCCTTTCCTTTCCTTTCCTTTCCTTTCCTTTCCTTTCCTTTCCTTCCTCTCTTTCCTTTCTTTCCTTCCTTCTTTCTTCCTTTCTTTCTTTCTTTCTTTCTTTCTTTCTTTCTTTCTTTCTTTCTTTCTCTCTTTGTTTCTTCTTGTTCTTCTTCTTCTTCTAAATATTTTTATTTATTTACTTATTTATTTGACAGAGAGAAACACAGCAAGAGAGGGAACACAAGCAGGGGGAGTGAAAGAGGGAGAAGCAGGCTTCCCGCCGAGCAGGGAGCCCGATGCGGGGCTCAGTACTGGGTCTCCAGGATCATGACCTGAGCTGAAGGCAGTCGCCCAACCAACTGAGCCACCCAGGCGCCCCTATTTTAATGTGGATTTAACAGATATTAGTGCTTTGGAGGAAGTGAGTCAGTATGTATTATAACAGAGTGATAGGTACTTTGGAAAAAGATAAATGAGGATGAGCAGTGGAGGTCTGTTTTAATGGTGTAGGTGTGTAATTGGAGGTGTGTATAGGTCTGTTCAGAGTTGTCAGAGAAGACCTCAGTGATTACTCTCATTGAAGCAGAGACCAGACAAAAGAAAGAGTAGTTAGCCCTGCAGGTCTCTGATGGAAATGCTTTTAAAGTAGCTCAGAGAACTTAGTAGCAAGTGCAGAGACCCTGAGGCTGGAGAGTACTTGGGATATTTAAGGAACAGCGTAGATGCCAATGTGCTTAAAGCATAGGAGTGAATGTGAAAGTGAGAAGAGGTGAAGAGATGGGGAGATGTGAAGAGTACGGACGTCCTACAGGGAATTAGACTTTCGCTCCATAGAAGGGCCTCTCAGCAAAGGGATGACAAGAACTGAAGTAGAACTTTAAGGGATCACCCTCACTGTTATGTTTACTGTAGACTCTAGAGGGCAAGACTGAATACTTATCTCTAACCAGAAATACCAGTCAGGTTATTTTATTGGGTAAAAGACCACGGGGACTTGCACCAGGATGAAAGTGGTAGAGGTGATCAGATTCTGGCTTATTTTGTAGGTGATAGTAATAAACTTGCTGATTGATCAAAAATGGATTGTGGGAGAGACGAGGCAACGATGCTTCCTAGGGTTAGTTTCTCTAACTCAGCACTACTGACATTCTGGGCCGGATAAATCTTTGTTAGGGGTTCTGCCCTGTGTGCTGTAGCCTGCGGTAGCCCCTTCCCAGGCCTCTGCGCTCTTGGGGCAGTCTCCCCTCCCCCACGGCCACCCCCCACCGCCAAGTCCTACCAATCAGAAATGTCTTCAGACATTTTGTTCCTTAGGGGGCAAAGTCAACCTGCTGAAAACCACTTATCTCAGGTTCTTATCCAGATGGGGATCCTCAGATGGAATGGTCATGGTGGGGGACAGGTATGTAGAGTGGATATTCTCAGAATTTCATTTCAGACATGTTAATTATTAGACAGTCAGCTGCAGTTGTCGGGTAGGAGTCAGGAGAAGTCAGGGCTATAAAAAAAATTTGGTGATCGTCAGTGTATAAGTGGTATTTAAATTCACTGAAGGTTGGATGAGATTACCTGAGAGTGAAAGTAAAGTTGATGAAGTTTAATTGACAAAATTATAACTACGTAAAGAATTTTTAGTGATTCCATGAAGAGAATATTAACAACTTTGTGTTTTTCAAAAATTGTGGTAAATATACATTATTTAATTTGTCATCTTACCCATTTTTAAACCGTACAGTTTAGGAGTAGTATACTCATTACTGTGCAGCCAGTCTCCAGGAATCGTGAAACTTAAACTCTGTGCCCAAAAAACAACTCCCCAGTTCCCCTCCCCTCCAGCCCTGGCTGCCATCATCCTACTTTTCTATTTCTGTGAGTCTGACTACTTTAAGTGCTTCATGTCAGTGGAATCATACAGTAGTTCCTTTTTGTGACTGGCTTTCTTCACTTCACACAATGTCCTCAAGGTGGGCATGTTGTAGCATGTATTGGAATTCGCTTCCTTTTTAAGACTGAGAAGAATCCTCTCTGTGTATGTGTGTATCTCACTGTTTATCTCTCCATCCGTTGATGGAGGCTTGGATTGCTTGCACTTTGGCTATGGTGAATGATGCTGCTAGGAATACGGGTGTGCAAATATCTCTGAGTCCTGCTTTCAGTCCCTTTTAATTTTTTGTCCGCAGCGAGAGCTCTATTTGACATTCCCACCGGCGGGGCCCAAGGTTCCAGTCTCTGTGTATCCTACTTAACAAGTAGCACTTGCTGTTTCCTGTTTCACTGATAGAAGCCATTCTAACGGGAGTGACCATTTGGGGGTTAAGTTTGCTTTTAGGTGTTGTTGGGGTGCGCGAGGATGTATGCTTTATATCCATGAATTTTTTTTTGAATTCTTTTTTTTAAATTCTTTTATTTATTTATCTGACAGATAGAAACACAGCCAGAGAGGGAACACAAGCAGGGGGAGTGAGAGAGGGAGAAGCAGGCTGCCCGCCGAGCAGGGAGCCTGAGGTGGGGCTCGATCCCGGGTCTCCAGGATCATGACCTGAGCCGAAGGCAGTCGCTCAACCAACTGAGCCACCCAGGCGCCCCTATATCCATGAATTTTAAAGGTAATAGACAATGAACGTTTTAAGCCAACAAGACACTGTTTCAGAAGACACCGGTGAAGAACGTACTCTATGGTAGGACAGAAAATGTCAGAACATCAACTTTTTTTTTTTTTTTTTACCATGCGTTTCAAGTTGTTAGATGATCGAGAACGATGATCGTTGTGCCAACAAGAATGTAATCTATAGCACATTTATACGGTGAATAATTCAGTCCTTTGGAGGTTCATTATTTTAATTGGCAACAGTTAGGTAACAGTACTTTTTTTTTTTTTTTAACCTCTTACTTTTTCAGGCAAATGTTTAAAAGGTTTTACGGCCAGCTCCAGAAAATAAGAACAGTTTGATATTTTCATGCACACCTCTCTTTGTTTTATAACTAGAGCTGGAAAGAGGTAAGATGAACCACAGTGAGGGGATCAAAAAACTGAGTTTAGGCCACTTCGTAGGGTCTGATCATTG
This sequence comes from Spilogale gracilis, assembly GCA_004023965.1. NCBI lineage: Eukaryota > Metazoa > Chordata > Mammalia > Carnivora > Mephitidae > Spilogale > Spilogale gracilis. Next base: position 11,133 of record PITA01024425.1, read on the forward strand.
CCTTGTTGAGCATGTGATAACATGTGGAAGGATAGTGCTAGAACAACAGAAAAATAAAGTCTACAAGTGCAGTAACTATTACACAACACTGGCAGATTTCCACACTGTCAAGGCCTCGGGAAGCCCGTTCATCAAACGTGAATCAGGCGGTGGTTAGGGATGTGGGGCTGGGCACTGCAGAACAGAGCCGTTTACAGTTTGAAGAGGGGTTCTCGACCTAGGACTCAGCTTAGGACTATTCATACACTGGGCAGTATAACGTCCTCTTGTGGGGGACTGTCTTGTGCATCGTAGGATGCCCAGCATCTCTGCCCTCTACCCGCTAGATACTGGTGGGAGACCTCTGACCTGGTGACGCCAGCTGGGGTAAGCCAGAGTGTCTCGAGATAGTGCCAGGTGTCCCCAGTTGAGCACCCCTGCACTCGTGTTTACTAAGGGCCCATTTCTAGTGTATCTTGTAGGGTGTCTCTTAACATTAGCTGACTTATACTTGGTAGTGCTTACTAGTCTTTCAGGCTAATATACTCTTAAAATAGTGTGGTTTTTGTCTTTATTCTCTTTAATGTCTAATGTTGTTTTTGCTGACAAGTTGAAGTTCAGGAAATGGTTACTGAATTGGATTTGGGTGGAGTATATGTGTATGATAACTAGTGTTGCTTACTCTATTCTGTATGTCAGACGCTGTGTTAAGCACCTTTGCATACTCTTATTTAATCCTTATATCCATTGAGCTAAGTTCTGATTCCTGCTTTTCTAAGTGGAAGTGCTGAGGCCTACCTACCTGTAGCAAAACTGAAAGAGCAGCCTGCTTGTAGAGGTGCAGCCCTAACCGCACCCCCGACTGCTTCTGGCTGTCTCGTGCCGGGGCCTTGCGTGAGGTTTGTGGTCCGTGAGCACGGCTAGCTCACAGAACAGACCGGTATTGTAAGCATATGTCTGTAGGAAGGTCGTCAGAATTCCAGCTTGTCATGTCATTAATTTTTTCCGTGAAGTAATTTTATACGTTGCAAACCGTTCATACTGGCTTCCTTAGACCTAGACCAGCTCTTGCAGGGGGAGACCACAGGAAAGAGGATTATAGTGCTTGAAAAAGGCTGGGAATGCCTGCTGACTTACCCCGTAAGGTGCTTCTGCCTGCCCCTGCCTTCCTCCTTCCTCCAGAGGTATCTGCTTCCCTTTAACTTTCTTACCTTCTTGCTAGGCCAGGCCCAGCTGTGTTAAGTGCGTTGCCCAGTGATCCATTATTCACCCGTTCTCCGTCATCCGATGGCCTCTGGGCTGCAGTCGATACCCTGTGGGCTGATCAGGGGAGTGCTCTCTCCTGAGGGGTGCATGCGGCACTATCGGCACTGTGCCCACTGATGAGAGCTGGGAGAGCAGCGCAGGTCGAGTGTCAGGGAATCCAGGGGAGGGAGAGATTGCTGTTAGAGGATTTAGAGAGGCTTTATGAAGGAGACAGAATTTGTACCAGGCCTTTTTTTTTTTTTTTTTTTTTTTTCTTTTTTAAATGATTTTGTTTCTTTGTCAGAGAGAGAGAGCACAAGCAGGGGGAACAGCAGGCAGAGGGAGACGGAGGCTCCCCACGGTGCAAGGGGCCCAGTGTGTGACTCGATCCCAGGACCCTGGGATGATGACTTACGCCGAAGGCAGACACTTAACCGAGTCACCCAGGTGTCCGTGTACCAGGTCTTCGATGACATCTGCTAGCAGGGCAGGTAGAGGAGAGGAGAGGAGGGAAGGAAATGCCAAGTGACAGAAGGGAAGTACAGGGAGAAAAGGACTGTTGCACTGAGCCACCTCTTCCTCAGGTGAGTTTTGGAGAATGTTTTCCTCTAAAAGGATAAAATGTGATTGTGCTTCTGTGAATTAGAGCTTGTTTGTAAACAGGAAAATACAAGGAAGGCTGATCAGTGCCCCGGTTCAAGTTCGAGCTGGTATGAGGGTCTCTAGTTCCTGGTGAGTTTTGTCTGGTTGGGAATGTCTGAGAAAACTGAGCCTTGATGGTTGGATGGGATTTCAGCCGGACCATATTACGGTGGCAGGAGAAGCCCCGTGACAGGGAAGAGAACATGAGCAAATGTTAGGGAGATGTGAAAACATGGGGGCCTTAGAGGGGAAAACTTGGCTTGTGTGATAAGGGTAGAATGAAAAAAAAATGTATATTATGGAAAACCTAGAAGTTAAGTATGGAGTTTGGACACAGTTCAGAAGGCAGTAGAACTTCAGTGAGTATTTTCAGGTTACTTCATCAGAGCCGGAGGCCCTGGTAGGGCCACAAAAGCAGAGCTTTGATTCAGTTTTGCATTAACACATTTAGCAAGGGGCCTCGACTAATAAATGCACTCTGAATAAGTCCGTTTTATTGGCAGTGGTATTAATGCTAAGAGGAAATAAGGTCCTAAATGATAATTCTACTCGTGGAGATGGAGAGGGGGAGATGAAAGCAAGGGTTGCATGGAAATAGAACGGATGGGGCGACTTCCTTGTACAGGAGTAAAGGGCAGCGGAGACGAAAGAGGGGCCATGGTGGCAAGTCACTGTGGGAAGGAGGTGCCGGCGTACACGCAGGGAATACTGAATGGGAGAGGGTGGGGACATGTGTTGAGGCTAGCTTCCGATACTTTAGGAGAGGAATGATAGCATAATGGTTAGGATCACAGAATATGAAGTCAGTGGATCTGCCTCTAACCTTAGGTACCTCACTGTGACATTTGTGTGTTTCAGTTTCCCCACTGTAGGGTTATTATGGGGTTCACTGAATTCATATTTGTAAAGCTCTTAGAACAGTGCCTACTACATTAAAGGTATAAAATTATTTTTTAAATAAAATCAGATTACCATGGAGCTCTTCAAATTTGTATCCAAATGCAGGTTAGTACATGAGTAGCTTGATTTTTAAGCCTTTGAGCTACATTTTCCCCCTTTGATATACAGGAATTCTTGATTCCATATTCAAAAATTTCTATATGATTTCTCAAGTTTTTATTGACAGTTTTTGTTACAGAATCCTAACCCACTACTACTGCCATAATTCTTGGTGGCAGTAGATGTTGAGAAAGTATTACAAGCCACAATAAAGTCTTGAGTTTCATATTCACATTGCTACTTCCTAGACAACACCTGCTAATTCCCAAAGAAGTGTGACCATAACTTTTTTCCCATAATTTTGCGGATACTCTTAATTTTTACAGATTGCACATTGATTCCTATTTCTGCATTGGCACGGAAGTTTTTAGGTACTTCCAAGGTAGAGTTAGGATGGGGTAAGCCAGAAGCAGATAAAGACCGAGGTCACAGTGTGAGGCCCTTCATGTGTCTCAGGGCTGCTCTGGTCAGTATTTGCCTGGTTGGTAAATGGCGTCAGTCAGTGCTCTCCCTGCAGAGGGGCTCCTGAATGTTCTCTGCTGTGATTTGTAATGTTACTGAGAGAAAAAGAAAGCATCTGGTTATATTTAAGGAGTGCTTAGGTGGGTGGCCCAGTCAGTTCAGTATCTGACTCTTGCTTTCAGCTCAGGTCATAATGTCAGTGTTTGTGAGATCGAGCCCAGCATTGGCTCTGGGCTGGGCTGTGGAGCCCGCTTAAGACTCTTTTTCCCTCTCCCACTCCCGTTGCCCAACCTAAGAAATACTGAATATAGACAAACCAACCAACCAACCAAACAACAAACAAGTAAAATAGACTTTAAAGGGATGAAAGAAACTTGAACTCAAATCATTCTTTAAAAAGACTATTTCCATTTTAAGAAGAAAAACAAATTGTTAAATCATTGTTATAGTTAATGAATTAGTTTCTGCCAAGCTAAATCTATGATATTACATAGTGATATTTTGGTTTTATTTTAATCTGTGTTCCATAATAGTACACTAGAACTAGGAGCACGATTTGGCATTTCTCTTGGTAGGTAGAGGCATAGAGTGGCTGCTTTATTACTTTGTAATGTATTGTTGGTTACATCTTCAGTCTTGAAATGTGACTGTAGTTGTTAAGTTCAGTATCGGTCCAGCGCATGAATGTACACTTTATGATTTCCAGGAATATGTTGCAACAAAGGTACCCATGCCTCTGTTTTAGAACAGAACGATTTTTATTAACCACCAATCAATAAGTTTTTTCTTTTGTTTAATTGTTTTCCTTTCCAGCTCTCTGGAGAGATGTGAGAAAAGATCTGACTTTGCCTTGGGGTAAGGCTTCCTGTCAACTTAGGCAGAAAAGCCCAGTGTAAGCATGAAGCATTTAGAAAACACTGATTTCTTGAACTGTGATGTTAAGTACGAAGGGGATCTTAGAGGTGGAGAGAGATGGGAGTGGGATAAAGTACTCAGACCTTCTGGTGACTGCTAATGGATAGGATTTTGGTTTGAAAAAAGCAGGTAGATTCTAGGCATTTTCAGGTTGGAGGAGCCAAGACTGTGGGTGAGCAGGGAACATACTGATATAAGTAAAGAGTTTCGTCTCATGGAGCAAAGTGTGGGCAAGGAAAAGAAATGGGAAATGTGACTAGAGCAAGACTCTGTTATGTGGTTTGGAGACGTCATCTCAGTTTCCAGATGATCAGGTTTCGAGTGCTGGTGCACTGTTGAGGGAGAGAAGGAGAATGAGTTTTGGCAGCGGGTTCAGAATGAGGGAAAATCATGCTATTGTTCTATCGGCAGGAGTAAAATGTGGCTGCTAAATAGTGCACGTGTGTCTCTGCAAGTTGTATTCTTTCCCTACGGCCTAAAAAATAAAATGGCAAAAGTAAAAGAAAACCAAAAAAGCCACAGACATCTTCTCTCCATTTTATTGCCGTTTTAAAAACTAAACTTACTTGTCTTTTTCACTAACTTTTTTCTAGTTAATATTCTCTGCCTTTCAATGTGCTTTGAAGCACTATTTTATTATGACTGAAACATCTTGAGCAATGTGTATGTGTATTCATTCTTATTTTACCTTAATCGAAACCGCATTCTTCAGTGGTAAGTGAGGGGTTTATTTCTAGTGACTCTAGATTTAAATCACATCCAGAGCAGAAATTGTATTTTTCTCCTGATTATTAATCTAGATAGATACTTCTACCAGTGTGAATACCCAGTGACTGTCCTCGAAGTAGAGAAATGTCTGAGTTCAGCGTTCCTTAGTGTGAGGTTGTACCATTGCCTGGAGCCCTTCCACGGCACCCCGATGGGGTGAAGAACTGTAGAGGCCGCCGGAGCTGAGGACACAGGATTCGCTACTTACACAGATCACAAGTATTTTCAGCAATTTGGCTTTGGAATAAAACTTAGAATTTCCTTTAAGTATAACCTTAATTCAGTTTGGGTTCATTTACAAATTTTAGGTTGTGTCTTTAGAATTAGGAATTTCTGATGACTGACTATTTCTCCATGTTTTTTGACATGTAGTTTTCTGACATCCTTACCTAGATACATTCCTGTTGGATTGTAGGGGTGAGTGGTAGGGTAAGTGCATCAAGTTTTTAGCCCCTTTCATATTGGTCATAAATAAAACCGATTACTATGAATTCCAGTGTCATTTTCCACAAGTTCATTGCTTTTCATGTCAGAACAAAACATGAGTTAATTGGGTCTTTGAGCTTTCGTCCTTCAATTTCCTCAGCCATGGTGGGAGTGATTAGATCACTTCCATGCTGTGAGCTGTAGTGATTTAGTCTGGAAGAGTTCCATATGCTTTCAGAGGAAGGATCTTCTGTCATTATAAAACACTCTGCTCTGTGCCCATGTGCACTGTGTGGTCTCATCTACATTATGTACAATTTCCTTTTTCTCCAGCAGAGCAGAAAGCTTTGCAGTTCACAGATGTGATTATTTATGACCAAAAGGTGGGGGCATCTTTAGATAGTTCAGTAGTGACAGAAGGTAACCTCTAAAAATGAATTAACACCTTCATCTGTGCATACCAGTCTATAATACGAAAACTATGAATTTCTTTGGTTAGCCAAAAGTGAGTGAGGATGAAATGATTTTGGACATGGATGTGTGGGCACCTGGGTGGCTCAGTTGGTTAAGCAGCTGCCTTCGGCTCAGGCCATGATTCTGGAGTCTGGGGATCGAGTCCTGCATCAGGCTCCCTGCTCTATGGGGAGTCTTCTCCCTCTGACCTTCTCCCCTCTGTGCTCTCTCGTACTCTCTCTCTCAAATAAATAAATAAAATCTTAAAACAAAGAAGTAGAGTGCTTGCTCTCATTCATTGTGTCTGTTACGCACACAGGTGATAGTGGGAGTGCGGGGACTAGAGCCCCTGTCTCCACCGCTGACCCCCAGTCTCCTGTCTCCTCTCTCCTGCTGTACTGTTCCACAGCTCTGCTTTCTTCCCAGCAAACTATACTACTGCGAACTAGAAGCCCAGACAGTCCATAGGTTCCCACTGAGATCTTTTTGATGAAGAAAGAATTAGAAACCGACATTTATTTTATGTCAAGGAGTGCAGTTTGCTCATTTCATTTTTACTGTAAACCTGAAAGACAATGTTCAGAGTTTTTTTCTTTTGTTCAGACTTCTCTGAGCTGATGCTGGACCACCTCTTGCTCCGGAGGCTTCTCTGGAAAACGACTTTTTATGGATCTCTTAGTGATTAGAGTTAGTGGAAGAGAGTAAGACAGTAGATTTCCTCCCTTAGCGGGCTTCCCTCCACTGAATTCATGGGATTGAGAAACACACACCTCATGTGGTTCAGCTTTCTATCACAGAGGCGGTGTCTGGGTAAGGCCAGCAGTTCCCTACTGTCCCCAAATTATCGTTTTAATCCAAGTATTACTGGAAGGAATATTTTCTTTGGAGTGTTCTGTAAGCCCTTGAATTAATCAATAGCCAGTGAAGTCTGAAGTATGTTTCTAACAGGGGAAAACCTCTGTTTTATTAGCTCTTAATTTATGAACCTGCAGACTGTCCAAATAAAATATTGAGATTATTGCATTACGGAAGTATTATGTGTCTTCATAAGTACTGTCCTCCTTTGGCAAGCTCTGCATTAGTTCTACGATGGTATCATTGCTTAAAACAAGGAATCACTTCTAGTAATATTCTTTCCCAAGCCACACCCACATTTAGGGAATATAAAGGTCATTTTTGAGGGTATTTGAAATGAATGTGATAATATGATGATGATTTCAAACGCAAAATTCTAAAACAAAGATTTTCAGTAAGTAAAGCATTGCTGCAAAAAATAATTAAAGGGCATAATTTAGCCAAAAATTTAACCACTAGTTCATTAGAGCTGGTTGTAATTAAGAAAACGTTTGTGCTTTTACACACTGAGTATATCTGAAGACAGGCAGGGAGCATTGCAGCCGTGGGAAGGAAAGCCATAAGAATGTCTGTGAGGAATTTCGAAGGACACGGGGCTTTCCGTACTTCATAGGTGGCCGCGTCTCTTCTGCACGTGCCTGCGGAGTATGTGCGGTCTACCCCTGGTAGAGGTCTGCCTGTGCCCGCGGAGGTTGTGCGGTCTACCCCTGTTAGAGGTCTGCCCGTGCCCGCGGAGGTTGCGGTCTACCCCTGGTAGAGGTCTGCACGTGCCTGCGGAGGTTGTGCGGTGTACCCCTGGTAGAGGTCTGCCCGTGCCCTCGGAGGTTGTGCGGTGTACCCCTGGTAGAGGTCTGCACGTGCCCTCGGAGGTTGCGGTCTACCCCTGGTAGAGGTCTGCACGTGCCTGCGGAGGTTGTGCGGTGTACCCCTGGTAGAGGTCTGCACGTGCCCTCGGAGGTTGCGGTCTACCCCTGGTAGAGGTCTGCACGTGCCTGCGGAGGTTGTGCGGTGTACCCCTGTTAGAGGTCTGCCCGTGCCCGCGGAGGTTGCGGTCTACCCCTGGTAGAGGTCTGCACGTGCCTGCGGAGGTTGTGCGGTGTACCCCTGGTAGAGGTCTGCACGTGCCTGCGGAGGTTGTGCGGTGTACCCCTGGTAGAGGTCTGCCCGTGCCCTCGGAGGTTGTGCGGTCTACCCCTGGTAGAGGTCTGCAGGTGCCTGCAGAGGTTGTGCAGTCTACCCCTGGTAGATGTCTGCCTGTGCCCGCAGAGGTAGTGCGGTCTACCCCTGGTAGAGGTCTACCCCGGCCCTTTCTCCCAAGTGAAATTTAGTAGCGCTTACTTTAAGGTTGCCCTCATGTTTTTTCATTCATGGGGTACTAATAACCTTTATGATAAAAAGGCATACCCCTTTAATAATATAAAGGGTTAACAACTATAATTTAATTCACTGTGGCAATTGAAAATTCCCTCTTCAGTATTTGGAGAATGTCAGCTAAAACCATTAGCTGTAATGGCACTACAGTGTTTTGTTTAGCTACCCAAACAAAAACAACAACATTTTTATTACATCAGGAAAACCACTTTTACTATTCCATTAATACTTAATCTGTATGTAAGGAATGTTTGGATCTTGGCTTCTGGCTTATGTTGTCTAAGGAAAGAAGAACATGAATGGTTGCTTCCTCTTCTCTAATATTTGTTGGCTGCAGGTGCAGACCGCTCTGCATGGATGAGAGGACCATGTGTGTCTGTTACTCAGCAGGCTCCTTAAATCTGTTCGGAAGTGCCACTCCCAGAAAGAAGTGCCACTTCTTTCTTCCTATTGTTGCAGTCCTTACGCGTCGGCTTGTGTGGGCATCTACTCACATTCACTGTGCATGTGTTTTATGGCTTCAATTTAGGCAGCTGTTTTTGAAAATCTAGTCTTATTTATTTATCTGTTTTGAAATGCTCAACATAGCTAGAGAGCTCTGCATGTAATAGGATGAGGAGAACCAAGCGGCGACTGAGCTTTGGTTATCGTCAGATGTTTCACTTTGCAGATTCTTCCATCTCTGCCTTAGAAGCTTACATCCAGGATTGATGAGTCAAAGTGAGGGATGAGTTATTGTATATTCTAGCTGGCAGAATGGTTGTACCCCCCGTTTTCTCTGTCTCTCCCTCTTTTCTTTGTCTCTCTCTCTTGCTGTCTTTCTTTGTATGTATTCTTGAGAGTGTAGTTTTGAAGGAATTCACCTAACAGTAATGCCAGGGCTTTCATGATTCTGTGCAAAGAATTTTAAGAAAATAGCTTTATGGCTTATTGTGAAATACATCCTATGGAGTTCCTGTTAGGGAAACACATGAATCAGATGGTTCATGAATATGTATGTTACCCATTTTTGGCTTTTGTGTAATTTTGTGTGAACTATTTCTGAATACATTTACTCCCTTTCTACTCATCTGCCTCCCAACTTAGACATATGTACTCTGGATATCTAAATTAACTTTAATGTTATTCTAGAGACACCGTTATTAGAAAATAGTTGATAGTTATCAGAATCACTTAATTTTAAGAGCAAACAGATAAAACTTAAGGCAGCCTTCATTGATTCGCATAATCAAGAACTCATTATCATCCTGTTTTAGCGATTCGATTTCTACTACTCTTTCCAGCCTTAGAGCATTAATGAAATCGTGTCGGCAGTAAAGTCCGTGTTTTACTGGCCTCCTCTCCCAATCCTCAGAGACCATGATATCCAGACCCCCAAGTCTTTGATCTTACCTAACAATTTTCAGGAGTCTGTAGGGACGATTTCGTATACTCCTAGAGAAGCCCTTTTCGCTGATATCACCACCACCTCTTTGGGGCATGCACTTCCTCCAGCTCAGCTGGGACAGTTGTTTTGCCCTTGGTGCCCTGTGCAGATGGGAGATAAAAAACCAACCTACGGATTTTCTTTTCTTTCCCTTTTTTTTCCCAAGCCACAGATTTTTCAAAGGAGGCTTGCAGATATGAATTATACAATTCTTATATTCCACAGGAATAAGGAGCGAGGATTTTATGAGGATTCTTTGGGTGATGGATACTGGGAGTCTTACATCTTTAAGTGGCGTGACGGAGGAGGGGGATTGCCCGTGGGGACCGGTGAATCTTGGTATGATGTTATGGCAGTTCTGGGGGAATAGTGGTCAGGTGTCCGGCTCACCCTTTAGGAGGCCGACGTAGCCTGCCGTGCGGGGCACAGATGGCCGAGCCTCTAGGGAAGGGACTACGTTTCTACCTGACAGTACGTCCACGGGCACGGATACCAACGGCCTAATGAGGAACTCGGGGGAACTGTTTCCTCCAGGTCATTTAAAAAGATTATGTCAAGAAGGTAGGGAACCTCCATCCGTAGGAAGATGTGGGGTATGGAAGCCGAGGTGGGCGAGGAGTGGGTGGCCGGAGGAGAAACACTGGCTGCGCTAGTGAAGCCAGAGGTAGAGCGGCCCCCTGGGGGGGGATCTCTACAGAACCTGGGAAAGTACCCTGAGGAAGGGGTTGGCTTTCACCGTTTCCACGGCCAGAGAGGAAGATTGAGTTATTGAGTGTCAAGTGAGAACTTTCCCTCACAGTACTCCACAATAATGCTGGAGACGTTCGGTATCAGAAATAAATTGGAAACAAGGTGTATGGGAAAGAAAAGAAGCCAGGGAGAGTTTGTCGTTCACAGAACTCAGATTCTTCCTGCTTCCGCTGGGATGGGTGGGCACGAGATCGAGAGACTCGTCTCCTGAACGTCCGCATCTCATCTTGTGCGCTGCTGGAGGGCTGTTCCTCTAAGCACATTCAGAGGAACAATGGAAAATAACAGTGAACTGCCTCTACGCTTGGCACTGATACTACCAAGTTCCCGATTTCTCATTTGACCAAAGCTGATTTGTGATCATCGGCAGAGCACCCAGTACTTTTTCCCCTTTGTGGTACCCATTGTGCGTGTGTGTGTGCGTGTGTGCGTGTGTGTGCATGTGTGTGTATTACACCTGAAAGGATCCCAACAAAGTTTATTTTTTTCAGTGCTTCATAAAATTCAATAGCAGAAGTTTCTTGGGGTTTGCTTAGAGCTTTCTTTATTTCTGGACCTCCCAGCTCAGCCAGGGGCAGATGTCAGAAATCGCCGTCACACAGGATGTACACAGAAGTCTGATATAAGCTCTTTTTTGTACTCGAGTACATCTTGACCTTAAATATGTAAGCATGCTATACCCTACCAAGAGGAGCATATAGTGCATGACCTTTCCCAAGGTTGACCAGCATTATACTGAGTGCTCTTCAGAAAACACTGTCCATCAGGTAGCAGCACATTCAGGAAGGCAGTATGTAAAATACCAGTTTGATAGCGGCAGTTCAGAAAAAAGACACCACGCCATTGAAGATTAATATTGGCAACTGTGGCTGTGATTTGGGTGTTTTCTCTGCTGCTGTAATTTGAAGAGCACACACTTTCCTTGTTCTGCCGTGAGTGGAATGATCGCTGTTTACAGTGGGAAGCAGGAGCAGAAGGCAACACATCACTGAGGAAGGCCCAGCCTCAGGCTTAGCCAACCTGCCAACTGAGAACCAGCATTTTAACAAGATCCTCAGGTGTTTCTTGAATATTTTAAAGTCTGAGAAGCCCTGATCTGGAGAAAAACATCTCAAATCATCCCTGATACTAACATTTTTCTCAGATTGTTACGTGGATGGGATTTCACCTTTTGGTGAACGGAGAGTTAACCAGTTACGTAGTTGGCTTAGTGCTGACTATAATAATGATGTCACTCAGTGAGCTGACCTCCGGCATTGTTGGGACAGTCCAGGTGGACGCTTAGCTCTGACTAGATCGGTATCCTGCTTAGAGTGACCTCAGTGGGTACCGCAGGTCACTGTCTCAGAACCAAAGGAAAAAAGAGAGAAACATTTTCTTAGAACAGAATATTTCCCCCCTTCTCAAAATTCCTCAGGTAGCATATGGGACAAGGAAAATACGGGAAACAGGTCACACTTTAAAATTTTTTAAAAAGATAATTTGACTTCACTGAATACAAAGTATTTGCAAAATCTGTTACCTAGAATTTTCTGTGTTTGCATTTCGGAATCATACCTGCTATGATGGATTATTTTTTCCAGTATGTTCTAATTTATGTGCATCACTAAAGTGACCCAAACCAGAGTTTTCACGTATGTGAGCTGAGGTCAGTAATACCTGTCCTAGGAGGTCGTTATGAGGATTCAGTGGAGGAGGGTACTCTATAAAACTCCATTTACTATCATCAGTGTCAGCCAGAAAATCATTCAGTTTTTAAGAGAGGTTTTAATTCCAGTATGAATTTCTTTTTTAAAAATGATTTTATTTATTTGTTTGAGAGAGAAAGTGAGCGAGAGAGAAAACACGAGGTAGGGTAGAAGGAGAGGGAGAAGCAGACTCCCCTGCTGAGCTGGAAGCCTGATGCAGGGCTCAGTTCCAGGACCCCGAGAGCGGGACCTGCGGCGAAGGCAGGTGCTTAGCCAGCCGAGCCATCCAGGCGCCCTGGTGTCTGGATTTCTGAGTTCCTGAAAGGAGTACAACTGTTCAAGAAGAATGTACGAACGATGTTCAACACAGAACTGACTTAATTTAAAATGAATCATTATAAGGTATTATAGCATTGTGCTAGAAAAACTAGTTAGTAGGATCTTTTATTTTGAGTCAAGAAAATATCAGATAGAACATTGTTACGTAAGTGACTCATGGATATTCCATAAACACAGATGGCCTTTAGGAAGCTCACATTGCTGCCGTCCGAGGAGCTGCTGCCACTGTGGGAGATTCCGTTCCTCCCCCTGGTGTTCTCACTGCTGGCTGCTTGTGAAGGATTCCCTGGTTTTATGGCCCTGATGCCAGGGCACGACAGCCTGTAGGTGGTGAGTCTCTGTTTTCTCTGGTCCACTGGGAAAGGCAGGAAAGAGGCATTCCCAGCGTAAATACTTCAACTATATATGGTTTAAATATACCAAGAACTGATCTGGGCCCATGACAGATATATTACTCAATTGGGATTCCATGTCTTTGATGCCCTAATCGTATTTTAAGATCAAAACTGACACAGGGGCCAACTTTTAGATGGAATCCACTTGGAAACTGAAGAATTATTTTTCCCCCTAACTGATCAAATAGACCATTGGTAGAGATTTGATGGGCAGGTTGGGATCGGAGTGCTTGCGGACACTGGTCTCTTGCCTCCAGCGAGTGTGTTTCTGCCTGTGCTGCAGCTGCAGCTCTAAGGGCCTCGTGGCCACGCCTCTCCTGCGCAGATGGCTTTGTGAGCCCAGCTCAGCGTGTGGCACCCCTGTTAGCTGCAGGGCCTCGGGGGCATTGTCGGGCACATGGCACAGCATCGGGGTCTGATCTGTAGGCGGAGGCCTTCTCTTTACTGGGCCAGACTGAACGAAGGACAGTCTTCTGATGACTGTCCAACGTGAGATGAAGGTGAGATTCCGGGCAGAGGAGCACAAAGACGGAATGAACCTGTATCTTTGAATCTCTGAATCAGCCTAACCCGAATCTTCTCCCGTGCCTCTTTTTCTGTGATGTGAAATGATGTTTCTGTGCATTTAAACCACTTTGAACTGACTTTTCTACTTCTTGGTATGAAACCCTAATAGTAGAATTGGAATAAAGTCCTCCTCACACAGTGTGTGGACGAAATCTTTAGGATCTTATACTGCATGAGTTACGAAGTCTTAAGAATGGGAAGTTCACTTAAGAGTTTTGTTTGTTAGACTGTATGACAAATTTTATTGACTATTGCAGCTGTCTCTTCTGTTTGATTTCTCACAGGTAATGGATTATAATTCCTTATTGATAAAGATTATATCCTCTTATTGGAAGAGTCCCTGCCCTTCTTCCCCCCGTCTTCAGATGTGGGACCCTCGTGGGCCCTGCAGAGAGACAGGGTATGGACTGGAAGGAAGCACACCTGTTGGGAATCAATTTCTTTTACTAAAAAAAGACCAAACCTGAATTCGAGTAATTTAATGGATCCTGATGTTTGACGTGGAGGGGTTTTGCACTCGGATGCTGAGCAGCAGGCTGGCTGCTTTCCTTTCACCAGGAGGGAAGTGTGTGCTTGGACCACCACCGACCAGAATGTGGGTCTCTGTCCTGTGAACACAGGCTGCTGACAAAGTCTGACTCCATTGTTTTGCATATTCATACATGCTAACTTGTCTGAATTTCTATCTTTTTTTTTTTTTTTTTTTGCCAAAGGTTATTCTGACTCAGTTTTTATCTCTGCTATAAAATTCAGCATTAGAATGAGGTTTGTACATTCTGACTGAAACATAACCAGCCTGTTGCTAAAGTTCTCAACTTTGAGAGACTTAATACGTCCTTACAGAATATTACTTTTTCCTGTTAAGTATCTTGTGGTTGTGCTGTCCAGTATTTTAAGAAGGCGAGGATAGGATAATGCGACTTTCAATGCTTTCTTAATGAACCAACCCAGATACAAGTAGCTTGAAACGGTGGCATCTAGTTTGCTCATGAATGTGCAGTATAAGCGGGGTTCATCTGGGACCCCTTATCGCCTTTCCACTGGGTGCCAGCTACGGGAACTGGAAGGCTGGGGACTGCAGGCATCTAGAGGCTCGCTGAAGAAAACATCAACTGTTTCCTAATTGATGCTGGAAAAGAGTAAGACAGTAAGAGACTGGCAGTAGATTCCTTGGCCATGTCTTTCTCTGTGGGATCTCTTCAGCATATTCTTCTAGCAGTAGGGTGAGACTTCTTCTCATGTAGAATTGGTACTTTCAAAGTCCATGGACCATGTGGAGAGAACCAGGCAGGCGCGGTTGTCTTACTTGATCTAGTCCCTAGGGCACACACGGCAGGACTGCTGTTTTAATGTATTGGAGAAACGTCACTTAGACGAGCTCATATTTGAGACTGGAGAATTGGGTTCCATTTTTTGTTTCGGCTTCTGTTTTTAATTCAGTATGTTCACATTCTGTTATATTTTAGGTTTGTTGAGTATGGGCCGTGTCACAGTGTTTAGCTAGGGCTTGAATGCAGGAAGAGTGGAGTAAGCCTTGTTTTTAGATGGTCTGTGCACTGTACCCTGTTTTTTTCCCCTTACGTCTTTATTGAGGTATAATTTATCTACCTTAAAATTCACTCATTTTAACTAAGCAGTTGAACTGTTTTTAGTGAATTTACAGAGTTGTGCTGGCATCAGCACAATCCAGATTTAGAACATTTCCTTCCTTCCTTCCTTCCTTCTCCTTCCTTCCTTTCTTTTTTAAGATTTTATTTATTTATTTGACAGAGAGAAACACAACGAGAGAGGGAACACAAGCAGGGGGAGTGAGAGAGGGAGAAGCAGGCTTCCCGCTGAGCAGGAAGCCTGATGTGGGACTCGATCCCGGGTCCCC
>PITA01024426.1:0-10821 GCA_004023965.1 Spilogale gracilis
AGTGGGATGTTGATTATAAAGGTTTTTTTCTTTACCCAGAACAGTAAACAACGGTTTATAGTACATTTCCCCCATGCATTTGTGGCTTTCATTGTGGTTCCTTCCCTGCCATCCCCCAGACTTGCTGAAATGTACAAAGAAGCTGAATAAAGCAATGGGCTTTATCTTGCTAGGAAAGAGCCTGCACTTGTCCAGTAAAAAAAAAAAAAAATAAAAAAATAAAAAAAAATAAAAATAAAAATAAAAATAAAAATAACAAAGTACTTGTTAATTGATTGTTTAGGTTACTTGTAGGGCTTCTAATCAATAGTAGGCTAATCATAGTTAAGGCTTGGGGGAGTAAAAAATTATACTCAGATTTTTGAGTGCTTGGGAGTTTAGTGCCCCTAACCCCTGTATTGTTCAGCAGTGAACTGTGTATATATATATTTGTACACAACTTTTAAGACATATTGCTGGTAAAATATGCATATTGAAGTGAGAGATTTTATATGCTTATATTTATTGCTTACCAGATTTATTATTTTTTCTATGACTTCATTTATTCTATAAATGTTAACTGAACAACTACTGTGTGTTAAACATAGGGGATACAAACTTGAACATGTCTGACTTTGATCTCAGAAAACTGCAGTTTAGTAACTTGTTGGATTCCAAAGTGGGGTGAAGCATTACCAAGATGGCACAAGGTGATCCATAGGGCATGGAAAAAATATTAGAACCTCTCTATTTTTTTATCCAAACCTTTAAATTTTCAACTTCTACTTATATTTTATACTGGACTTCATTAATTCTGTGATACACATAAAGGATATATATGGGGAAATAGGCTCTCATTTATTTTTCGAGGGAGTATAAATTGGTACAATATAAATGGAAGGCAATATAATGGAATATATTGGAAGGCAATTTTACAATATAAATGGAATTTTCCAACATCTGTCAAAATTGTGACTGGATAGCATTTTGACCTAGGAATTCCTTTGCTAGGAATTCTCCCTGCACCCGTGCAAGGCTCCAGCAGTACAGCATTGTAACAGGAAAAGATTTGATATAACCTAAATGTCCATCAACTAAGTTATATTACATCCATACAAAGCAATTCCATGCAGCCATTAAAAAGAGGGATGACACTTTTTATTTACTGACTTCAAACAACCTCTGAGATATATCTGAAGGAAAGAAAAATCAAAGTATAGAACAGTTATAGGGTATGCTACTATTAGTAAATGAAATTGATATATTTTCTAATAATTATATATATGTATGCACACAACATTTTTTATATATGCTTAAATTATTTCTAGAAATATGCACAAGAACCTGGCCACATTACATTGATTGACCTCAGAAAGGGGAACTAGTAATGAACTCAGAGGAGGGAAGGAGGTGGTTTACCATATTCCCTTTTTGCACCTTTTGAGTTTTGAGCCATTACCTATTTGCTGTAGATGAAATTTTCTGGAAGCAGATGCTGAGAGGGAGTTTGGGGTAAAAGGTGTTTGTTAGAGACCAACACCTGTGGAAGGGAGGAAAGGAAGCAGAGGGAGAAGCCTGTCTGTGTCTCCAGCCTGACAAAACTTTGACTAACCCTCTGGGGAGCTTTGGAGCACAAATGGCCTGACATTATTTTTCCTACCCCTATACTTCGTTGAGAATTTGGGTTGATATAAAATCCCAACAGTGTGAAGGAAGAAAAATTATTCATAGATTAGTAAATCTTTGAACACAGTGTACCTTCCAGGAATCTCTTTCCATTTGTTTAAGTCAGTGATCCTTCCCACCTCATTCCTGTCTTTGAATTCAGAGGTAATTGTTAAATGATGCAAGTGTGTAACCATGCTTCTTTGTTTGTTTAGAACTCTGACACCATAGAGAAAAAAATCCTAAACAAGTTGAAAGGAGCTGCTTCTGGGGAATAGAAATTGGGAGTGGATGAGCTTGGGCTTAAGATAGTAATTTTCATCCAGTTGGAACATTTTTATGGGTGAAATGGTGGCACTATTAGACTTACACTAGGATAATAAGTCTAAATTAGAACTATCCTTGGACCACTGGGATGCAGTCACCTCAGTACAAATCCTGTAGAATTCTTTTGATTTCTTAAACTTTGTACACCCATTTCTTTCTAAACATAAAATTAATCTTAAAAGGAGACTCAAAGTTTGGGAGTCAATTAGTATAACTTCACAGTCCATGCAGAAGTGATGTCTCTGATATTCCTGATGTGTAGCCATCCAGTCTTTGCTCACACACATTTCCATTGCTTATGTTGGATCAATTACTGAGCAGCTATAATTGTTAGAATTTCCTTTTAAACTTGCTAATTTGTAACTTATACCAATAGGTAATAACACAGACATGTTTCTCTTCTCTGACTAGCCTTGATTTTAGAAGCAGGTTGCTTTCATTAGTCTAAAAGAAGTGACACCTCCACCATGTCCTACCACTCAGCTTTTCTCTGCCACTTTCTGTGTTTATTAGTATGAGAGTGCACAGTGCTTGTGGACCTGAAAAGTGGAGAGAACAGGTTGACTTAGGGTAAGAAACAAGACTTCAGAAATGATTTAGTGTTTTGAGTAAGGTCATGCATAACCCTACAAGGTAAAAGCCTTATCCAGTTTGATTGGCAAGTGAAAGGCTCATGCATCAGAGAAATTGCTGACTTCAGTGATGGATAATCCCTGGCTCCATGCCTGCCCCATTCCCCTATCAGGAGAGGGCCATTGCCCTCTCACCGTCCTATGATGTAGGACATGGCCAAGATTGACAGAGAAGGTTGAAGGGGCAGTTGTTAAAATGTCACCCACCCAGACTGAAATCCAAATGGCTTAATTTAGCATGATGTATTTTAATTAATGAGAGTGAAAAAGCGAAGAGGTTGTGGTTTCTAATCAAACAGAGTGATGCTTTAATTACAGAAATGCAAATAACTGGGAGGGAAATAAAAGTTAATTAGATCAAAAAGATATATTAAGAGGAGACTAAAGACATCTTTGCCAGAAGTAGATCTATAGAACTGGAGGGGCAAGATGGTGGAAAACTAGATGACCCCATTTCAAAGGTTCTCCTGAAGTGAGCTGAATACCTGCAAAAACACTGCAAAAACACTGTGAGCACCCGTGAAATCAGCCTGAAATGTAATATTTCACGCTTCTGGATCTTTACGGGTGAAGAAGAGCATCAGCAAAGAGGTAAAGTGGAGTGGGAACACTCGGAGTAATATCCAGAGACAAAGGGACGTGGGGGAGGAAACCCACAGAGGTGACCAATTGGAAAGCAATACCCCAACTCCAAAGTGCTCTATGTTTGGGGAACAACAGCAAATTATGGTCTGATTAAAAGCAGGCAAAAACAGAGAGCCTGAGAGGCAACCAGGGAAAGCTGACTGCCATTGACAGTGATATAAATCTGGATAGAAAGTGCTCCCCGGTGCGGCGCAAGGGAACACGGCGTAGCAGAGTATCTTTAAAACCACCACTTTTTCCCCACCACTTTTTTTCTGCCCCTTGGGCCAGGCATGCTCAACCCCCAAGGGAGGCAATTTTGCAGACTTGTGCGAGACCTGCGGGGCCATGGGATCTCAGTCCCTCCTGCGTGGGAGTGCACTTCAGAGATTCTCTGGCCAGAGACAAGGTCGCAGGACCTAAAATCAGTTGCGGTTTCTGTGGCGTGGGAGCAAAATGACAAGTGGGGAGCTTCAGGCACCATTCTGACCAGCGGCTGCGGGTGCGCCCAGTTGTGACAAGCGGCCAAAGGGTAAGATACAGGGAGAGGCTGTGAGCCCCACACCATCCAGAGGGTTGCTAGCTGAGGGCTCTCTCTGGGAAGGAGGTCTGGGTGCAGACATCTTGCTCTGGCCTGACTTTCTGAAAAGCTGCAAAAAGCCACAAAAGAACAAACCCTCCAGAGAACAAAAGCCTGAAAACCTGGTTGCCATGGAGCCCAGCCCCTAGGATGGGGGCGGAGAGACTTAACCCAGGTACAACCGACTGAAAAAACAGTGCAGTGGGCCCCTCCCCCAGAAGGTAAGCCAGAAGAACAAGAGGACAACACCAAAATTGTAAAACCCCAACATTGGGGGAAAGCCAATATATTAAGCTCCTGGTACTACCCCAAAAGCTGTATGCTTTATAGATACAGCTTTTCACTTTATTTTCTTTTTTAAAAACTATTTTCTATTTTTATTTTTAAAGTTTTCACTTTAAATTTAAAATTCATTCTCACGGTTTTTGTTCTTTTAATTTTTAACCCACTTGTTATTACAACGTGATACTTAATACAACACTCCATAATAACTTTTTACCTTGAAATTTTTTCAAACACATACCTGTGTTTTCTGTTGTTTTGTTATTGTTGCTTCTTTTGTTTGTTTTTTCTGTTTTTTTCCTTTTTTCTCTCTTATTTCCTTTATTCTTTTTTTTTAAAACATACATATAGTTATAAGCTTCAAGGTAAACCTTCATTCCTATTCAATACTACCCCTATATGCAAACCAGTTTTAATCTCCTATATCTTTAGAAAGTGGACTCCACTAACAACAATAACAAGACACACCCAGGAGGATCTGAAATACTCTCCTTGCCCACAAGGATGGTTTGCACTCACCTTCCCACCCTATTCTTCTGCTAGTGTTTCTGTGTAATTGTTTTTGCCTTTGTAATATATAAATACTGCTCTTGGGGGTCATTCGGGTTGGGTTTAGCTTTTTGATCTCTTCAACTTTCTTTTTCTTTATTCTGTTGTAGTTTTGTACCATATAAGTCCTACCATTGGGGCCCATTCTGGCTGGGGTTTTTTCTTGCTTCTTTTCTCTTTTTTTCTCTCTTTATTCTTTTTTTCTTCCTTTTCGGTGGTGACTTCTGATTGCTCTGAAATCTTCCAATGAGCAATTCACCAGGATAGTGGTTTGATATATTCAGCTATACATCCCCTCAACCACCCCTCGCCAAAATTATTTGGAGGAAAAACAACCAACAGAAGAAAAACCCAGAGACTGCAACCCCTGTCACAGAATTACTGGAAATGAACATAAACAGTAAGACAGAAATGGAATTCAGGGAAGCAATCATCCAAGCAATGGCTAAGTTGGAAAAGAACATTAGTGACAAGATAGAAGTTCTAATGATAGAAGTGAAAGCCAAATGGGCAGAGGTTTGAAAGGCTATTAATGAGATGCAATCTAATTTAAATATGCTAACAGCTAGAGTAGGTGAAGCTGAAGATCATATTAGTGATTTAGAAGACAGATGGATTAAGAAGGAGGAGCAAGAGAAGTCTTGGAACAATCAGCTAAAATCCCATCAAAGTAGAATTAGGGAAATAAATGATGCCATGAAACGCTCCAATATCAGAATTATTGGAATCCCCGAAGGAGTTGAGAGAGAGAGAGAAGCCTAGAAGATATAGTTGAACAAATCATGGATGAAAATTTCCCTAATCTGGGGAATGAAACAAGTGTTCATGTCCTAGAGGCAGAGAGGATACCCCCCCCCCCAAGATCAGTGAGGCCAGAAAAACTTCCAGGTACATAACTGTGAAATTCATGAATCATAAAATCAAAGAATATGTCTTAAGGGCAGCTAAGAGGAAGCAATCCCTTACGTACAGAGGGAGAGCCATCAGAATAACATCAGACCTATCATTGAAGCCAGAAAGGGCTGGCTAGACATATTCAGGAAATTACATGAAAAAAATATGCAATCAAAGATAATGTACCCAGAAAGGTTGACTTTCAAAATGGAAGGAGAGATAAAGAGCTTCTAGGACCGCCAAGGTCTAAAAGATTATTCAACCATCAAGCCAGCACTACAAGAAATATTAAGAGCGGTTCTATAAAAGAGAAATGAACCCAAGAGTGACACTGAACAGAAATTTACAGAGGAAATCTATAGAAACATGAACTTCACAGGCAACATGATGTCAATAAAAACATATCTATCAATAATCACTCTCAATGTGAATGGCCTAAATGTTCCAATAAAAGGCACAGCGTTGCAGACTGGATAAAACAACAAGACCCATCCATATGCTGTTTACAAGAGACACACTTAGAATCTAAAGACACTTCCAGATTGAAAGTGAAGGGATGGAGGACTATCTTCCATGCCAATGGACCTCAAAAGAAAGCCGAGGTAGTGATTCTCATATCAGACAAATTAGATTTTAATTTAAAGACTAGTCAGAAACACAGAAGGACACTACATCATTCTCAAAGGGCCTATACACCAAGAAGATCTAACAATTGTAAATATTTAGGCCCCCAACATGGAAGCAGCCAACTATATAAGCCAACTGTTAAGCAAAATAAAGAGGCATATTGATGCAAATACATTAATTGTAGGAGATCTTAACACATCTCCTACATTTGTTGATTTTCTGTTTAGATTATCTGTCCATTGGAAACAAGAGCTTTGAATGACACATTGGACCAGATGGATCTCATAGATATATTCAGAACATTCCACCCTAAAACAGCAGAATACTCATTCTTCTCGAGTGCACATGGAACTTTCTTCAGAATAGACCACATACTAGGTCACAAATCAGGGCTCAACTGATACCAGAATATTGAGATTACTCCCTGCATATTCTCTGACCACAATGCCATGGAACTGGAACTCAACCACAACAAAAAGTTCAGAAGAAAATCAAACACTTGGAAACTAAAGACTACCTGCTCAAGAATCTTTGGATCAACCAGGAAATCAAAGAAGAACTGAAACACTTCATGGAAACCAACGAGAATGAAGATACATCAATCCAAAACCTATGGGATACAGCAAAGGCAGTCCAAAGGGGGAAATACATAACCATCCAAGCCTCACTCAAAAAAATTGAAAAATCCCGAATACACCAACTCTCATTACACCTTAAAGAACTGGAAAATCAACAACAAATTAAACCAACCCCACACACAAGACAGGAAATAATTAAGATTAGAGTAGAGACCAATGAATTAGAAACTAGAGATACAGTAGAACACATCAACAAAACTAGAAGCTGGTTCTTTGAATGAATTAATAAGATTGATAAACCATTGGCCAAACTAATCCAAAAGAAAAGGGAGAAGACCCAAATTAATAAAATTATGAATGAAAGGGGAGAGATCACAACTAACACCAAGAAAATAGAAACAATCATCAGAAATTACTATCAACAGTTATATGCCAATAAGTTTAACAACTTAGACGATATGGATACATTCTTGGAAACCTATAAACTTCCAAGACTGAAACAGGAAGAACATGACAACCTGAATAGACCAATATCTAGTAATGAAATTGAAGCAGTGATCAAAAACCTCCCCAAAAACAAGAGTCCAGGTGTCAGGGACGGTGCATGATCTGCCCTTCCCTCCATGCCCAAGCCACCAGAAATTCTGGTGGAGGTACCTGTGAATGTGAATGAAAGCCCCTCGGGGCTTTCCCTGCCTAGAATCCGAAAAGCCACTTACCCTGTGGGTCAGGGCAATATGTCCTTGGTGTGCTTATTCAAAACATATAGTTCCATTTAATCTTCCTCCCAGTAATCATATCTCTGTATCCCTTATCTGTATTTCTTGATCCCTGTGCCTCAATGGTCTCAACTTCTGTGAGTTTAAGCTATCACTCTGTACCGTGCAGTAACAATACTAATCCTGTCTCTAGGGTGGGTGCAAAAGCAGTTAAAGATTTAACTGCACCACCCAACTTCCTCACTTGGAAATAATAAAAGACTGGGCCCCTTGACAGTCAAGAGACGGACGGATAGAGACTGAGAGACAGAGACAGAAACTCAGAGACTCAGAGAGATATAGAGAGAGGAAGACTGAGAGAGGAAGAAGGAAGAGCAGAGCGAAGAGACAAAGCCATGAGACTGAGAGTCTGAGATATGGAGACACAGACACAGAGAGAAAGACAGAGAGCCTGCGTAGGGAGAAGCAAAGGAAGAGAGAGCGAAGCGAAAGACAGAGAGCAAGAAATAGAGAGACAACAACAGAGAGAGAAACAGAAACAGAGAAGCAGAGAGCAAGAGAGACAGAACCAACTGTTTGCCTAAAGCTAGATTGATGTAACTAAAAGGCTTTAAATAAAGAACCCTGAAGACACAGTTTTCAGGAGAGGAGATCCCCACGCCACCCTTCGCGTCCGGTCTCCTCATTTTATCACCGACTCCATCACCACCTTTGGGAAACCCCAACCATTACCTTTGCCGGGGGCCGGCTCCCGGCACCCAGGACCTGACAGATTCCCTGGGGAATTCTACCCAACATTCAAAGAAGAAATAACACCTATTCTCCTGAAGCTGTTTCAGAAAATAGAAACAGGAGGAAAACTTCCAGACTCTTTCTATGAAGCCAGCATTACTCTAAATCCCAAGCCAGACAAAGACCCCATCAAAAAGGAGAACTTCAGACCAATATCTCTGATGAATATGGATGCCAATATTCTTAACAAGATCCTTGCTAACAGGATCCAACAATACATTAAAAAGATTATCCACCATGACCAGGTGGGATTTATCCCAGGGATGCAAGGGTGGTTCAACACTTGCAAATCAATCAACATGATAGAGCAAATCAATAAGAGAAGAGAGAAGAACCACATGGTCCTCTCAATTGATGCAGTAAAAGCATTTGACAAAATACAACATCCATTCCTGATCAAAACTCTTCAAAGTATAGGGATAGAGGGAACATTCCTCAATCTCATAAAATCTATCTACAAAAAACCCACAGCGAATATTATTCTCAACAGGGAAAAACTGACAGCCTTCCCCTGAGATCAGGAACAAGTCAAGGATGCCCACTCTCATCACTACTGTTCAACATAGTGTTAGAAGTCCTAGCAACAGCAATCAGACAACAGAAAGAAATAAAAGGTATTCAAATTGGCAAAGGAGTCAAACTCTCTCTCTTTACAGATGAAATGATACTCTATATGGAAAACCCAAAAGACTCTACCCCCAAACTACTAGAACTCATACAACAATTCAGTAATGTGGCAGGATACAAAATCAATGCACAGAAGTCAACTGTGTTCTTATACACTGAAAATGAAAATATAGAAAGGGAAATCAGAGAATTGATTCTGTGTTTACTATAGCACCAAAAATCTTATGAATAAACCTAACTAGGGAAGTTAAGGATCTGTACTCAAGGAACTACAGAACACTCATGAAGAAATTGAAGAAGACACAAAAAGATGGAAGAGCATTCCATGTTCATGGATCGGAAGAATAAACATTGTCAAAATGTCTATACTGCCCAGAGCAATCTATACTTTCAATGCCATTCCGATCAAAATTCCACCAACATTCTTCAAAGCGTTGGAACAAACAATCCTAAAATTTATATGGAACCAAAAAGACCCTGAATTGCTAAGGAATTGTTGAAGAAGAAAAACAAAGCTGGGAGCATCATGTTACCTGATTTCAGGATTTATTACAAAGCTGTGATCACCAAGACAGCATGGTACTGGCACAAAAACAAACAAATAGACCAATGGAACAGAGTAGAGAGTCCAGATATGGACCCACCAATCTATGGACAAATCATCTTCGACAAAGCAGGAAAAAATATCCAGTGGTAAAAAGACAGTCTCTTCAATAAATGGTGCTGGGAAAATTGGATAGCTATGTATAGAAGAATGAAACTAGACCATTCTCTTACATCACACACAAAGGCAAACTCGAAATGGAAGAAAGACCTCAACGTGGCAGGAATCCATCAAAATCCTGGAGGAGAACATAGGCAATAACCTCTTTTTTTTTTTTAAGATTTTATTTTTTTGACAGTGAGAAACACAGTGAGAGAGGGAACACAAGCAGGGGGAGTGAGAAAGGGAAAAGCAGGCTTCCTGCCTAGCAGGGAGCCCAATGTGGGACTCAATCCTGGGTCTCCGGGATCATGATCTGAGCCGAAGGCAGTCGCTTAACCAACTGAGCCGCCCAGGCGCCCAGGCAATAACCTCTTTAACATCGGCCACAGAAACTTCTTTCAAGGCACGTCTCCAAAGGCAAAGGAAACAAAAGCGAAAATGAACTTTTGGGACTTCATCAAAATAAAAAGCTTCTGTACGGCAAAGGAAACAGTCAACAAAACAAAGAGGCAACCCATAGAATGGGAGAGGATATTTGCAAATGACACTACAGACAAAGGGCTGGTATCCAAGATCTATAATGAACTACTCAAACTCAACATCCAAAAAGAAGATGAACACATCAAAAAAATGGGCAGGAGACATGAAGAGGCACTTCTCGATGGAAGACATACAAATGGCTAAGAGACACATGAAAAAATGTTCATCATCACTAGCCATCAGGGAAATTCAAATCAAAACCACATTGAGATACCACCTTACACCAGTCAGAATGGCCAAAATTAATAAGACAGGAAACAACAAGTGTTGGAGAGGCTGTGGAGAAAGGGGAACCCTCTTCTTACACTGTTGGTGGGAATGCAAGTTGGTGCAACCGCTTTGGAAAACAGTGTGGATATTCCTTAAAAAATTAAAAATAGAGCTACCCTATGACCGTGCAATTGCACTACTGTACCCCAAAGATACAGATGTAGTGAAAAGAAGGGTCATATGTACCCCAGTGTTCATTGCAGGAATGGCCACAATCACCAAACTGTGGAAAGAGCCAAGGTTCCTTTCAATAGATGAATGGATAAAGATGTGTTACATATATACAATGGAATATTACACCTCCATCAGAAAGGATGAATATCCAACTTTTGTAGCAACTTGGACTGGATTGGAAGGGATTATGCTGAGTGAAATAAGCCAAGTAGAGAAAGTCAAGTATCACATGGTTTCACTTACTTGTGAGGGCAGT
>PITA01024426.1:10921-26387 GCA_004023965.1 Spilogale gracilis
AAAAAAAATAAATAAAAATGTTATTAAAAGAAAAAAAAAAGAAAAAGAAAAGGAAAGTAAATGAGAAGAGGGTAATTCAGGGAGGGAGACGAAACATAAGAGACTTCGGACTCAGAAACAAACTGAGGGTCTTGGAGAGAAGGGAGTGGGGGACTGGGAAAGCCTGCTAGTGGGTACTGAGGCACGTATTGCATGGAGCATTGGGTATGGGGCATAAACAATTAATCTTGGAACACTGAAAAAATAATATATTTAAAAAAGGGATGTTTATAATCTAATATCATGAATTAAAAACCAATATCATCATTTAAAAAAAGTATATCTATAGTCGGTTTGTGGTAAAAAAAAAAAAGGTATACATAGGAATTAAAGGGTCTGGGGTGCCTGGGTGCCTCAGTCAGTTCAGCGTCAGACTCTTGATTTCAGGTCAGATCATGATCGAGAGTCGTGGGATCCAGCCCCTGCTTCAGGCTCTGGACTCAGTGCAGAGTCTGTTTGTACCGCTTCCTCTGCTCCTCGCCCTGGTTGTGCTCTCTTTTTCGCTCTCTAAAAATAAATAAATAAAATCTTTAAAAAAAGGAAAAAATAAATAAATAAATAAATAAATAAAACAAAAAGTATGAGGAAGAAAAAAATTCCAAATCCCAAACTCTGAGAAACTCACAGATTTGTCTTCTGTATTTGTCAATGAGTTTAATGTTTAATATATAGTTAGATATAAAAAGACTGAAACAAAAAATTAGTACAAAACATGAGCTAGAATAAAGCCTTTTTGAACTTCATCTCATGAAAAGTAGTTTGTGCTACCAAATCACCGGTGTTATATTTTGCAAAAATGAGGCAAAACATTTTAATTGAATAAGCAGAGACTCTGTGATAATATGGTGGGCATAGCACACTGATTCCCGGCTCCCACTGGGTTCACACTGTAGCTCAGTTCAGGGAGGAAGTGGCAGACACTTAAAATCTTAAAAACATATATTTAATAATGTTATAAATGAATAAATGTTATGAAGAAATATATAGCAGGGTCAAGGGATAGAGGATGGCAGGGGCCATTTCAGGTGGGGTGATCAGGAGAGGTCTCTTTGAGGACAGAGCAAAGAGTGAGGCAGGAGCTGTCTGAAGACCTGGGAAAGAAAAGAGCAGACAGAGGGAAGGGCAGAGGCAATTCATTTCTGAATGTGGTAGACATGATTCTTAGCAACTATGGTCCAATCAGATCTGAACTATGGATTCCCCAAATAATTGAAAACAATATAACTTCTTTAGAGAAGGATAGTTTGCTGGTGTGGACCCAGGAAGCAGAGGGCTGTCATGAAAAGGGGGAAGGGTTACTTCCAGCTGGGAAGAGCACCTGACATCATTTGGACCAATTCTTCCACTGAAGACAACAATAAAATCTGGAAGATTTTTTTTCTCACCTTAAAAACATCATAGAGATAAAAGATCTATGAGGGCCAAACTTCGAAGAGGAAAGTGGAACCTTTTCTAGCCTCAGTCTTATATCCTCAGTCTGGAAGAAACAGTCAAAAAATGATTTGGGAAAAGCAGGGAAGTGGTGTGGAAGACAATAAAAAATCAGAGTCCAGTACCAGGGTTGGAAGCTGCTGACCTCCTCCCCCCGGTCCTGGTCTGGAGCTCCAAAGGGCTATACCATAGAAGTCAGTCTACAGTTTGCAGTCCATGGACCACTAGCACTTTCAGGAGCTGGCAGAAAAGATGCTTTCTGGAGGAATAAAGCATCATCTTCGGTCCAAATTAATTGCATATAAATATATATTTTCAAATACAATGCCAAGCAAAAATAAAATAGTAAGGTACACGAAGAGATAAAACAACATGAACCACAGACGTAATGGACATAGCAGAAGGCCTAAAAGAGGTCCACAGGAAGGAACTCCAAACAGTGAATTACCAGACACAAACTATCACACGATTTTGCTTACCATGAGCATAGTGATAAGGGCCAAACTTGGAAATGTTGGCAAGGAACTAGAAATTTAAAAAGGGATATTACAGATTTGAAATAACCAAGTGGAAAGTGTAGTACTAAAGAAATGTATATATCTTAATTGAAATAGAGGAAGCAATAGGTAGCTGAAGAAACTATCCATGAAATGCAAAAGAATTCCAAAGAAACTATTTGGAGTGTAGTACAGAGAAACAGAAAAATAGCAAATAAAAAAGAGAAGGTAAGAAGCACAGGGCCGTGTGTGAAAACTTGGCTACATTTGATTGGAATCCCAGGAGAGAGAGGGGTGGAGCAGTACTGGGAGAAACAGGGGCTGAATTTTTTAAAAACATTAACCCACGAAGTCAAGGAGCCTAATAAAGTCCAAGCAGACTTTTTTTTTTTAAGAGCCCACACCTCGAGACATTGGAATGGCACTGCAGAAAAACCAGGAGAAAAGTTTCTTGAAAGAACATGCAGTCTGATAGAAACTAGGTTTAAACCCCCCAACTGTGCCATCGATTAGCCATCTGAGCTCAAGTGAGCAAGCAAGCTACCTCTCTGTTCCCTGGCTACTTCATGTATGGAATAATGGTTACTTCACACAGTTGTTGAGAAAATGCAACATATCACTTATGTAAAATGCCTAGTACAGTGTCTGGTATATGCAAAAGGGTTGCCTTTGCTCCTTGGAGTGCTCATTGAACTACACCCAGTGCTATCGACTGTCAACACTGTGAAGCTCTGTGATAGTCTCTGTCAAGGAGACAATTTCAAACTGCTAGTGCAGGTATTTCCTGATTTTTTTTTAAGTACATTACTGAACCCAGAAATCTAGTCAAATCATTGGGATAATGACATCAATGCAAGGAGCTTTCTTTTAACTTTTGAAGTAAAGGGAATAGGCAGTAGTAAATTAATAAAGACCTCCACCCATTACCAAGCCCTTTGCAAAGCATTTCGGCCAACATCTCAGAAAGCGGGTTTTGTGTTTGTCTGAGCACTGTAGTATTCATCATGGCAAGATGCCTCAAGTTCTTACTCAGAATTATGCTTATGTACCTTAATTATAAAAACCTAAAGGGTTAGGACTATACCATCAAAGAGAAAAAAAATATTTAACTACAAATACTGTCTAATCAGGTTCTTTATATCTTCCACTTAAGATATGAATTCCATAATTTTATTTTTAAATCCCTTCTTTATAGTAAAAGACTCTTTTCTTCTTCAAAGAAAGGATGCCTCTTGAATTTACATTTGCTAAAAAATTTCTTTCACACTAAGTGTGATATGGGAACTTCAACACAAAAAATTATTCATATATTTCTTAGGGAAAGTATCTTGCATGAGTAATATAATAGTAATGCACAGTGAATCAACAATGTTAAGAAAGTGTTTCCGGGGGCAAGATGGCGGAAAATTAGGTGACCCTATTTCAGGGAGTCCCCTGAAGTGAGCTGAATATCTGCAAAAAACACTGCAAGAACACTGTGAGCACCCATGAAATCAGCCTGAAATGTAATATTTCACAGTTCTGGGTCTCTATGGGGGAAGAATAGTATCAACAAAGAGGTAAAGTGGAGTGGGAATGCTCAGAGTGATATCCAAAGACAAAGGGACGTGGGGGAGGAAGCCTGCAGAGGCGACCCATTGTAGGGCAATACCCCAGCACGAAAGTGCTCTGTGTTTGGGGAACAACAGCAGATCACGGTCTGATTAAAAGCAGGCAAAAACAGAGAGCCTGAGAGGCAGCCAGATAAACTGGGATGTAGATCTGCAGAGAGAAAACGCTCCCCGGTGCATCCCGAGGGAAAGTGGCAGAGTGTAGTATCTTTAAAACTGCCGCTTTTTTCTGCCCCTTGGGCCAGGTGCAGAGCCCCAAGGGGAGGCGATTGTGCAGACTTGAGCACAACCTGTGGGGCTGTGGGATCTCAGTCCCTCCTGCGTGAGGGTCCCACAGACTCTCTGGGCAGAGACAAGGTTGCATGACCCAAAATCAGTTGCGGTTTCCATGTCATGGGAGGGAAATGACAAGTGGGGGCTTCGAGCGCCAATCTGACCAGCGGCTGCGGGTGCCCCCAGTTGTGACAAGCGGCCAAAGGGGAAGATACAGTGAGAGGCTGTGAGCCCCGCACCATCCAGAGGGTTGCTAGCTGAGGGCTCTCTCTGGGAAGGAGGGCTGGGCACAGACATCTTGCTCTGGCCCGACATCCTGAAAAGCTGCAAAAATCCGCAAAAGAACAAATCCTCCAGAGAACAAAAGCCTGAAAACCTGGTTGCCATGGAGCCCAGCCCTTAGGAAGGGGGTGGAGAGACTCTGCCCAGGTAGAAGGGACAGGCCCTGCCCCCGGAAGGCAAGCCAGGAGAATAAGAGGACAACACCCAAACTGTAAAACCCCAACATTGGGGAAAGGCAATATATTAAGCTCCTGGTACTACCCCCAAAGCTGTAGACTTTATACATACAGCTTTCACTTTTTCTTTTTAACTTTTTTCTCTATTTTTATTTTTAAAGTTTTCACTTTAAATTTAAAATTCATTCTCATGGTTTTTGTTCTTTTAAGTTTTAACCCCCTTATTATTACAACATGATACTTAATTCAACACTCCATAATAACTTTCTACCTTGAAATTTTTTCACACACATACCTGTGTATTCTATTGTTGTTGTTGTTGCTTCTTTCGGTTTTTTTTTCTGTTTTTTCCCTTTCTTCTCTCTTCTTTCCTTTATTCTTTTTTCTTTTAAATATATATATAGTTATAAGCTTCAAGGTAATCCTTCATTCCTATTCAATACTGCTGCTATATACAAACCAGTTTTAATCTCCCTATATCTTTATAAAGAGGACTCTTCTAACAATAATAACAAGACACACCCAGGAGGATCTGAAATACTTTCCTTGCCCACAAGGAGAGTTTGCACTCACCTTCCCACCCTATTCTTCAGTCAGTATTTCTGTGTAATTGTTTTTGCCTTTGTAATATATAAATACTGGTCTTGGGGGTCATTCGTGTTGGGCCTAGCTTTTTGATCTTTTCAACTTTCTTTTACTCTTGATGGTCTTTTTCTTTACTCTGTTGTAGTTTTGTACTATATACATCCTACCATTGGGTCCCATTCTGGCCAGATTTTTTTCTTGCTTCCTTTTTCTTCTTGTCTCTCTTTTTTCTTTCTTCTTCTTTTTCGGTGGTGACTTCTGATTGCTCTGAAACCGTCCAATGAGCAATTCACCTGGATAGTGGTTGATATATTCAGTTATCCATCCCCTCAACCACTCCTCACCAAAATGACTCAGAGGAAGAACAACCAACAGAAGAAAAACCAAGAGACTGCTACCCCTGTCACAGAATTACTGGAAATGAACATAAGCAATATGACAGAAATGGAATTCAGGGTAGCAATTGTCCAAGCAATGGCTAAGTTGGAAAAGAACATTAGTGACAAGATAGAAGCTCTAATGACAGAAGTGAAAGCCAAACGGGCAGAGGTTAGAAAGGCTATTAATGAGATGCAATCTAATTTAAAAATGCTAACAGCTAGTGTAGGTGAAGCTGAAGATCGTATCAGTGATTTAGAAGACAGATGGATTAAGAAAGAGGAGCAAGAGAAGTCTTGGAACAAACAGCTAAAATCCCATGAAAATAGAATTCAGTAAATAAATGATGCCATGAAACACTCCAATATCAGAATTATTGGAATCCCCAAAGGAGTTGAGAGAGAGAGAAGCCTAGAAGATATAGTTGAACAAATCATGGATGGAAATTTCCCTAATCTGGGGAATGAAACAAGTGTTTGTGTCCTAGAGGCAGAGAGGACACCCCTCCAAGATCAATGAGGACAGAAAAACCTCCAGGCACATAATTGTGAAATTCATGAATCATAAAATCAAAGAATATGTCTTAAGGGCAGCTAGGGGGAAGCGATCCATTACCTATAGAAGGAGGACCATCAGAATAATGTCAGACCTATCCACAGAAACCTGGCAAGCCAGAAAGGGCTGGCAAGACATATTCAGGAAATTACATGACAAAAATATGCAATCAAGGATAATGTACCCAGCAAAATTGACTTTCAAAATGGGAGGAGAGATAAAGAGCTTCCAGGACCAGCAAGGTCTAAAAGATTATGTGACCACCAAGCCAGCACTACAAGAAATATTAAGGGGGATTCTCTAAAAGAGAAAACAACCAAAGAGTGACACAGAACAGAAATTTACAGAGGTAATCTATAGAAATATGAACTTCACAGGCAACATGATGTCAATACAAACATATCTATCAATAATCACTCTCAATGTGAATGGCTTAAATGCTCCAATAAAAAGGCACAGGGTTGCAGACTGGATAAAACGACAGGACCCATCCATATGCTGTTTATAAGAGATACATTTTGAATCTAAAGACACTTACAGATTGAAAGTGAGGGGATGGAGGACCATCTTTCATGCCAATGGACCCCAAAAGAAAGCTGGGGTAGCGATTCTCATATCAGACAAATTAGATTTTAATTTAAAGACTGTAGTCAGAGACACAGAAGGACACTACATCATTCTCAAATGGTCTATACACCAAGAAGATCTAACAGTTGTAAATATTTATGCCCCCAACATGGGAGCAGCCAACTACATAAGCCAACTGTTAAGCAAAATAAAGAGTCATATTGATACAAATACATTAATTAATTGTAGGAGATCTTAACACACCACTCTCAGCAATAGACAGATCATCTAAACAGAAAATCAACAAAGAAACAGAGCCTTGAATGACACATTGGACCAGATGGATCTCTTAGATATATTCAGAACATTCCACCCTAAGACAGCAGAATACTCATTCTTCTTGAGTGCAAATGGAACTTTCTCCAGAACAGACCACACACTAGGTCACAAATCAGGGCTCAACTGATACCAGAAGATTGAGATTATTCCTGCATATTCTCTGACCACAATGCTTTGAAACTGGAACTCAACCACCATAAAAAGTTCAGAAGAAAATCAAACACTTGGAAGTTAAAGACTATCCTGCTCAAGAATCTTTGGATCAACCAGGAAATCAAAGAAGAACTTAAACACTTCATGGAAACCAATGAGAATGAAGATACAACAATCCAAAACCTATGGGATAAAGCAAAGGCAGTCCTAAGGGGGAAATACATAGCCATTCAAGCCTCACTCAAAAAAATTGAAAAATCCCGAATACACCAACTATCATTACACCTTAAAGAATTGGAAAATCAACAACAAATTAAACCAACCCCACACACAAGATGGGAAATGATTAATATTAAAGCAGAGATCAATGAATCAGAAACTAGACATGCAGTAGAACAGAACAACAAAATCAGAAGCTGGCTCGTTGAAAGAATAAATAAGATCGATAAACCATTCGCCAAACTAATCCAAAAGAAAAGAGAGAAGACCAAAATTAATAAAATTATGAACGAAAGGGGAGAGATCATGACTAACACCACGGAAATAGAAACAATCATCAGAAATTATTATCAACAGTTATATGCCAATAAGTTTAACAACCTAAAAAATACGGATACATTCCTGGAAACCTATAAACTTCCAAGACTGAAATAGGAAGAAATTGACAATCTGAATAAGCCAATATTTAGTAACAAGATTGAAACAGTGGTCAAAAACCTCCCAAAAAACAAGAGCCCAGGACCTGATGGATTCCCTGAGGAATTCTACCAAACATTCAAAGAAGAAATAACACCTATTCTCCTGAAGCTGTTTCAGAAAATAGAAACAGAAGGAAAACTTCCAGATTCTTTCTATGAAGCCAACATTACTCTAATCCCCAAACCAGACAAAGACCCCATCAAAAAGGAGAACTTCAGACCAATATCTCTAATGAATATGGATGCCAAGATTATTTTTTTTTAAGATTTTTATTTATTTGACAGAGAGAAACACAGCCAGAGAGGGAACACAAGCAGGGGGAGTGAGAGAGGGAGAATCAAGCTTCCCACTGAGCAGAGAGCCCGATGTGGGACTTGATCCCAGGTCTCTGGGATCATGACCCGGGCTGAAAGCAGTCGCTTAAACAACTGAGCCACCCAGGTGCCCCGGATGCCAAGATTCTTAACAAGATCCTTGCTAACGGAATCCAACAATACATTAAAAAGATTATCCACCACGACCAGGTGGGATTTATCCCAGGGATGCAAGGGTTGTTTAACACTTGCAAATCAATCGATGTGATAGAACAAATCAATAAGAGAAGAGAGAAGAACCACATGGTACTCTCAATTGATGCAGAAGAGGCATTTGACAAAATACAACATCCGTTCCTGATTAAAACTCTTCAAAGTGTAGGGATAGAGAGAACATTTCTCAATCTCATAAAATCTATCTACAAAAACCCCACAGCGAATACCATTATCAACAGGGAAAAACTGACAGCCTTCCCTCTGAGATCAGGAACAAGACAAGGATGCCCACTCTCACCACTATTGTTCAACATAGTGTTAGAAGTCCTAGCAACAGCAATCAGACAACAGAAAGAAATAAAAGGTATTCAAATTGGCAAAGAAGAAGTCAAACTCTCTCTCTTTGCAGATGACATGATACTCTATGTGGAAAACCCAAAAGATTCTACCCCCAAACTACTAGAATTCATACAACAATTCAGTAATGTGGCAGGATACAGAATCAATGCACAAAAATCAGTTGCATTCTTATACTCTAACAATAAAAATATAGAAAGGGAAATCAGAGAATTGTTTCCATTTACTATAACACCAAAAACCATAAGATACCAAGGAATATACCTAACCGAAGAAGTTAAGGATCTGTATTCGAGGAACTACAGAAAACTCATGAAAGAAATTGAAGAAGACACAAAAAGATGGAAGAGTATTCCATGCTCATGCTTCAAAAGAATAAACATTATTAAAATGTCTACACTGCCCAGAGCAATCTATACTTTCAATGCCATTTCAATCAAAATTCCACCAACATTTTTCAAGGCACTGGAAAAAACAATCCTAAAATTTATATGGAACCAAAAAGACCCCAAATCACTAAGGAATTGTTGAAAAAGAAAAACAAAGCTGGGGGCATCATGTTACCTGACTTCAGGTTTTATTACAAAGCTGTGATCACCAAGACAGCATGGTACTGGCACAAAAACAGACAAATAGACCAATGGAACAGAGTAGAGAGTCCAGATATGGACTCACCAATCTATGGTCGAATCATCTTCGACAAATCAGGAAAAAATATCCAGTGGAAAAAAGACAGTCTCTTCAATAAATGGTGCTGGGAAAATTGGACAGCTACATATAGACCATTCTCTTATACCACACACAAAGACAAACTCGAAATGGATGAAAGACCTCAACATGAGGCAGGAATCCATTAAAATCCTGGAAGAGAACATAGGCAGTAACCTCTGACATCGGCCACAGCAACTTCTTTCAAGACACGTCGCCAAAGGCAAAGGAGACAAAAGCGAAAATGAACTGCTGGGACTTCATCAAATTAAAAAGCTTCTGCACAGCAAAGGAAACAGTCAACAAAACAAAGAGGCAACCCACGGAATGGGAGAGGATATTTGCAAATGACACTACAGACAAAGAGCTGATATCCAAGATCTATAAAGAACTACTCAAACTCAACATCTAAAAAGAAGATGAACACATCAAAAAATGGGCAGGAGACACGAAGAGGCACTTATTCATAGAAGACATACAAATGGCTAACAGACACATGAAAAAATGTTCAGCGTCACTAGCTATCAGGGAAATTCAAATCAAAACCACACTGAGATACCACCTTACACCAGTCAGAATGGCCAAAATTAACAAGACAGGAAACAAGAAGTGTTGGGGAGGCTGCGGAGAAAGGGGAACCCTCTTACACTGTTGGTGGGAATGTAAACTGGTGCAGCCGCTTTGGAAAACAGTGTGGAGATTCCTTAAAAAATTAAAAATAGAGCTACCCTATGACCCTGCAATTGCAATACTGGTTGTTTACCCCAAAGATACAGATGTAGTGAAAAGAAGGGCCATATGTACCTCAATGTTCATTGCAGGAATGGCCACAATTGCCAAACTGTGGAAAGAGCCAAGGTGCCCTTCAACAGATGAATGGATAAAGAAGATGTGGTACATATATACAATGGAATATTACACCTCCATCAGAAAGGATGAATATCCAACTTTTGTAGCAACATGGACTGGATTGGAAGAGATTATGCTGAGTGAAATAAGCCAAGTAGAGAAAGTCAAGTATCACATGGTTTCACTTACTTGTGGTACATAAGGAGTAATATAGAAGACAGTAGGAGGAGGAAAGGAAATGGGAAGTAGGGTAATTCGGGGAGAGAAACAAAACATGAGATACTTTGGAATCAGAAACAAACTGAGGCTCTTGGAGGGGAGGGGGTAAGGAGAAGGGAGAGCCTGGTGGTGGGTACTGAGGGCATGTATAGTATGGAGCACTGGGTGTGGGGCATAAAGAATGAATCTTGGAACACTGGGGGGAAAAAGAAGGTGTTTCTTACTGTACAGAGGGAAAGAAGTATGTATACACTTTATACTGACCACATTTTCCTTTTATCTTTACTTTTGTTCTTTGTATCACTAGACTTCACCTTGCTAGTGGTTGAATAAGGCCCTGATATTTGCTTCTCCCCCAACCACCGCATCAAAAAGAAAAATCCTTGTGGATTTGCGTTGAGTGTTTCATGTTCCTGAATATTGGCCTCATTTTATAGGTCTCCAGATCCATGTCTCTAAATTTTCCTTGGGAGTCACAAAGTCTTTGCTTTAATATTTAAGTGTGACCATGGTGAGTCACTACTTTGCTCTGAGTCTCTGCTGATGAGGGAATCAGGCCCCCACAACCAAAAGAACTTCTTCATCATGTGCTACAAAACCTAAATTTTTAAAAAGATTTTATTTATTTATTTGACACAGAAAGAGATCACCAATAGGCAAGGAGGCAGGCAGAGAATGGGGGAAGAAGGCTGCCTGCCGAGCAGAGAGCCTGATGTGGGGCTCGATCCCAGGACCCTGAGATCATGACCTGAGCCAAAGGCAGAGGCTTAAGCCTCTAGGCACCCAGGTGCCCTAAAAACTAAATCTTAACCAACAATGAGACATTTAATATTATTCCAAGATAAGTTCTACAGCCCCTCTAGATTATGAGTATTTATAAACACTGTCAACTCCCAAATTTGGTTATCAGTCTTCCTTTTAAATGGTCTTTTTGGAGTTTGCTAACTTAATCCATCCTCTCCCCTACTGGGGAATCAAGAATGGGAGGTAGCCTTTCCCCATCTGGAGCACATGGAGGCCCCTCCTCCTTACTGACCCAGGTCAATTTTGGAGGGGATCGTAGCATGTACTCAGGAGTGTACACCATCAGACAATTCCCAGTTGAGGGACAGTCTGCAAAATACCTACCAGTCCTCCTCAAAAGTGTCAAAGTCATCAAAAACAAGGGAAACAAACAAATAAACAAACAAGGAGAAACAGCCACAACCAAGAGGAGCCTAAGAAGACATGATGTCTAAATGTAATATGGCATCCCGAGTAGGATCTTGGAACAGAAAACGAACATTAGAGAAAAACTGAAGAAACTTGAACAAACCAGTTACTAGGAAGGGGATTAAATCAGTAATCAAAGTCCAAGTCCTGACAAAGTCCAAGACCACATGGTTTCCCTGTGAATTTCACCTATCATTCAAAAAAGAATTAATACTATTCCTTCTCAAACTCTTCCAAAAAAACAGAAGAGGAGGGAGTACTTCCAAACTCATTATACAAGGCCAGCATTATCCTGACACCAAAACCAAACCAGGGCACTATAACAAAATAAAATTACAGGTCATATCCCCGATGAACATATAGATGTAAAAATCCTCAACAAAATATTATCAAAATTCAATAATATAGTAAAAAAAATCAGACACTATGATTAAGAGGGATTTATTCCAGAGATGTA
The DNA here is from genome assembly GCA_004023965.1 of Spilogale gracilis. Classification (NCBI taxonomy): domain Eukaryota; kingdom Metazoa; phylum Chordata; class Mammalia; order Carnivora; family Mephitidae; genus Spilogale; species Spilogale gracilis. The sequence goes on from PITA01024426.1 coordinate 22,838, forward strand.
AGGATGGTTCACCATTTACAAATCAATCAACGTGATACCTTACATTAGCAAAATGAAGGTCAAATTCACGTCCATAAATGTAGAAAAAGAATTTCACAAAATTCCACAGCCATGTATGATAAAAACCCTCAGCAAAGCAGGTAAAGAGGAAACATATCTCAATATAATAAAGGTGTACATGACGAGCTCACACCTAACATCATACTCAACAATGCAAGGAGCAAGACAAGAAGGCTTACTCCTGCCACTGTTATTTAACATACTATTGGACGTCCTATGCAGAACAATTGGGCAAGAAAATGAAACAAAAGCCATCCAAGTCAGAAAGGAAGAAGTAAAACTGTTACTATTTAGAGATGACATGATTTTACATATTAAAAGAAAACCTAGAGATCCCACCAAAAAAACTATTAGAACTAACGAGTGAATTCAGTAAAGTTGCAGGATACAAAATCAATATACAATCTCTGTTGCATTTATGCCATTAATAACAAGCTATTAGAAAGGGAAATTAAGGAAACAATCTCATTTATAACTGCATCAGAATGAATAAAATAACTATGTATAAATTTAACTGAAGAGGTGAAAGTCTTCTATATGCTGAAAACTATAAGACATTAATGAAAGAAACTGAAGAAGACACAAATAAATAGAAGATATTCTATGCTCATGGATTGGAAAAGTTAATATTGTTAAAATGTCCATACTACCCAAAACAATGTACAGATGCAATGGAATTTCTATCAAAATTCCAATGGTGTTTTTCACAGAAATAGAACATACAATCCTAACATTTGTATGAAACCACAAAAGACCCTGAATAGCCAAAGCAATCTTGAAAAAGAGAAAATAGCTAAAGACATGATGCTTCTTGATTTCAAACTGTATTACAAGGCTATAGTAATAAAAACAGTGTGGTAGTGGCATGAAAACAGATGAGTGGATCAGTGAAACTAAATAGAGAGACCAGAAATAAGCCCACACACATATGGTCAATTTATGGCCAAGACTATACAATGGTGCTGGGAAAACTGGACAGCCACATGCAAAAGAATGAAACTGAACTACTTTCTTGCAACATACACAAAATTAAGACCTAAAACCATAAGGCCCCTGGAAGAAAACATAGGCAGTAAGTTCCTTGATGTCAGTCTTGGTGATGAGTTTTCTGATTTGAAACCAAAGACAAAGGCAACAAAAGCAAAAATAAAACAGTGGGACTAAATCAAACAAAAAAATTAAAAATAGAACCACCATAGGATCCAGGAATTTCACTTCTGGGTATTTATCTGAAGGAAACAAACACACTAAAAGATATATGCTCCCCAGTGTTCAGTGAAGCATTATTTACAATAGCCAAAACATGGGAGTAACCGAAGTAGCTACTGATGGATGAATAAAGAAAATGTGGTGTATACATACACACACACACAGGATTTTTTTTTTTGTTATTACTCAAGGTCTTTCCATACTGCCATCTATCATCACTCCAGTTTTATGGATAGAGAAACCGATTTGTAGGAAAAGCAGATAGGCATACATATACATACATACATACACATACATGATGGGATATTACTCAGCCATTAAAACAGAAGAAAATCCTGCCATTTGTGACCACATGCATGGAGAGCATTACACTAAGTGAAATAAATCAGACAGGGAAAAAGTACCATATGATCTCACTTATACGTGGAATCTAAAAAAAAAAATCTCCAAAAAAAATAAAATAAATTAAAAAAAACCTCCAAAAGAAAAAGAACCCCAAATTCATAGATATAAGAGAACAGATTGATGGATGCCAGAGGCAGGGATCTGGCGGGGAGGGCGAGGGAGGAATGGGTGAAGCCGGTCAAAATATACAAACTTCTGGTTATAAAATAAGTGTCATGAACATGTATTGTGCAGCATAAAGACTATAGCTAATAATACTGTATTGTAGGGGTGCCTCAGTGGCTCAGTCATTAAGCGTCTGCCTTCAGTTCAGGTCCTGATCCCAGAGTTCCGGGATCGAGCCCCACATCGGGCTCCCTGCTCAGCGGGAGGCCTGCTTCACCCTCTTTTGCTCCCCCGGCTTGTGTTCCCTCTCTAGCTGAGTTTCTCTCTGTCAAATAAATAAAATATTTTTTAAAATTAATAATACTGTATTTATATGTCAAAGCTGCTAAGAGAGTAGATCTTAAAAGTTCTTATCACAAGAAAAAAAATTGCTACAAATCAAAACCACAGTGAGATACCACCTCACACCAGTCAGAATGGCTAAAATTAACAAGTCAGGAAATGACAGATGTCAGTGAGGATGTGGGGAAAGGGGAAGCCTCCTACACTGTTGGTGGGAATGCAAGCTGGTGCAGCCACTCTGGAAAACAACATGGAGGTTCCTCAAAAAGTTGAAAATAGAGCTAGCCTACGACCCAGCAATCACACTCCTGGGTATTTACCCTAAAGATACAAATGTAGTGATCCAAAAAGGCACATGAACCCAAATGTTTATAGCAGCAATTCCACAATAGCCAAACTATGGAAAGAACCTAGATGTTCATCAACAGATGAATGAATAAATAGCCAAACTATGGAAAGAACCTAGATGTTCATCAACAGATGAATGAATAAAGAAGATGTGGGGGGTGTATGTGTGTGTGTGTGTGTGTGTGTGTGTGACACACACACAGTGGAATACTATGCAGCCATCAAAAAGAATGAGATCCTGCCATTTGCAATGCCATGGATGGAATGGGAAGGGATTATGCTGAGCAAAATAAGTCAGTCAGATAAAGATAATTATCATATGATCTCTATGATATGAGGAATTTGAGAGGCAGGACAGGGGGGTTGTGGGGGGGTAGGGAGGAATAAAAATGAAACAAGATGGGACCGGCAAGGGAGACAAATCATAACAGACTCTTAATCTCAAGAAACAAACTGAAGGTTGTTGGGAGGAGGGAAGGGGTGGCTGGGTTATGGAAAAAATAAAAATTAATATTAAAAAAAGAAAAAAATTTGTACCTATGTGTTAATGAGGTTAACTCAACTTATTGTGGCAATCATTTTACAATATATACAAATACCAAGTCATTATGCTATACACCTGTACTTAATATAATCTTACATGTCAGTTATATTTCAATTCTTAAAAACTAGGGAAATCTGAATACACTATACAGATATTCATTTATAATAATATATCAATATTGGCTCACTCATTGTGAAAAGTATACCATACTATCATAAGATGTTAACATCGAGGGAAACTTGGTATGTGCTATATAAGAATTCTATGTACAACCTTTGCAATTTTTTTATAAAACTAAAACTATTCTAAAAAGTTTATTTAAAAAGAAGAAGAGAGGAGGGTCAAGATGGCGGAAGGCCAGGTGACCGCATTTCAGGGAGTTCCCTGAAGAGAGCTGAATTCCAACAAAAAAACCACTACAAGACCACCGTGAACACCCATGAAACCAGCCTGAACTGCGATATTTCCCACTTCTGGACCGCCACGAGAGACAAAGAACATCGGCAAAAAGGTAGAAACAAATTGGAGGGTCTGGAG
>PITA01024427.1:0-26284 GCA_004023965.1 Spilogale gracilis
TTTTTTTTTTTAAAGATTTTATTTATTTGACAGCGAGAAACACAGCGAGAGAGGGAACACAAGCAGGGGGAGTGAGAGAGGGAGAAGCAGGCTTCCTGCCGAGCAGGGAGCCCGATGTGGGACTCGATCCCGGGTCTCCGGGATCATGACCTGAGCCGAAGGCAGTTGCTTAACCAACTGAGCCACCCAGGCGTCCCTGTCTTCCATTTTTAAGGCTGAATCATATTCCGTTCTATGTAGCTGCTGCAGTTTGTTGTCCATTCATCCATCACTGGACACTTGGGTTGCTTCTATGTCTTGGTTATTGTGAATAATGCACAGTGAGCGGGGGTGCAGATATCTCATCAAGACCCTGCTTTGAGTTCTTTTGGATAAATACCCAGAAACAGGATTGCTGGATCATGTGGTAGTTCTAGTTTGAAACCTCCATACTGTTTTCCTCTTTCAGTATTAACTCAGAGGTACGGATATCTTAACCCTTTTGCAGATTCAGAAGTGTACATCACGGAAACACCAATGTTTTTGGCAGACACTTGAAAAAAAAAGGAGAGCCAAATTTAAATCAAGTTGAAATTATGAAAACGAAGTTAGAGCAAAGTCACAGCAATGAACCTTTCATTTTGAAATCAGACTCTTGAAAATTTGTCTTTGTTTTCAATCTAACTTTCACTTTTTAAAAACGATTTTATTTATTTATTTGACAGAGAGAAACACAGCCAGAGAGGGAATACAAGCAAGGGGAGTGAGAGAGGGAGAAGCAGGCTTCCCGCCCAGCAGGGAGCCCAATGCGGAGCTCGATCCGGGTCTCCAGGATCATGACCTGAGCCGAAGAAGGCAGTCGCTTAACCGACTGAGCCACCCAGGCGCCCCTGACTTTCACTTCTTTATACTATTTTTGGTCCTTTGTCATTAAACCTCATTCTCCTTTACTCGGATGAATTGTCAGATATGAGTTAGAGATCGCTTTTTTTCTTTCCTAGTTCTCTTTGATCGTTATGATGAAACAAAAGCAGACAGAAGGCAAAACCCCTGCGTGTGCACCATCCCATGAATATTTTTATGGCTGAGGTTATGTGCACTTTGGCCAGAGGTGCTAGCCATAAATTTGCTGTCAAACACTGCTGTGCTACACCTTTGTACCAAGTTACTCTGATTGATGTTAAAACACACGCAAACACACACACACAGGTGAGGGGGATTAAGAGATAAAAACTTCTTGTTATAAAATAAAGAAGTCGGGGTTCCTAGGTGGCTCAGTTGGTTAAGCGTCTGCCTTTGGTTCAAGGTCATGATCTTGAGGCCTTGGGATTGAGTCCCACATCCTGCTCTCTGCTTAGCAGGCAGCCTGCTTCTCCCTCTCTGTGTGCTCCCTCTCTCTGGCTCTCTCTGTCAAAATCTTTTTAAAAAAGATTTTATTTATTTATTTGACAGAGAGAGAGAGATCACAAATAGGCAGAGAAAGAGGAGGAAGCAGGCTCCGATGCGGGCCTCGATCCCAGGACCCTGAGATCATGACCTGAGCCGAAGGCAGAGGCTTTAACCCACTGAGCCACCCAGGTGTCCAAAATCTTTTTTTAAAAAATAAATCAGTCACGGGATGAAAAGCACAGCAAGGGAATATAGTCAATAGTATTGTAATAACTTTGTATGGTGACATATGGCAATTACATTTATGGTGAGCATTTCATCATCTGTACAGTTGTGCAATCACTATGTTGTACACCTGAAACTAATGTAATATTGTATGTCAGTTGTACTTCAGCTAAAACAACACACACACACACACACACATATACTCTAAGAGGGTCCCATCTTTTAAACAGTCTCATTTTGAACATTTCTGTTTTGTCCAAACTCAGCCTCAGTAGTGGAGTCGAGGAGACCCAGCACGGCGGCTGGCAGCCGGGGAAGTTTTCCTCTATCCCTTTTTCTCCCAGACATCTGAAATAATAGGAAGGTTAAGAGGTGATGTTTGAAGTCCAGATTGCTCGTAGTAGAAACACTTGGAGGACGTGTCCTGGAGTGAAGGGTGCTAAGCTAATGGGTATGGAATCAAGACCGAGGATTCTGTGTACTTCCAGAAATTTCCTTCCTTCTCTGGGCAGTTGCCTTGCTTCCTAGGAAGGCCTGAAGACAGTGCTTATTCTTGCCCTTATCCACACACTTGAATCACTTGGGGCAATCTAAAAAATTCAGATACTCAAACCAATGACATCAGAATCTCGGGGAGGGCTACTGGGAGAGGGCGACCCAGGCATGGGTGTTTTTGTAAAGCTCCCCAAGGCTGAGAGCTGCTGTGACAGAGAGCAAATTGCCCCTATTTCTCCCCAGCAGCATGATTTGTAAGGTTGCCATTTTTGTTAAAGAACAGCATACAGACTTCTTTTTCAAAGTTGAAGTACCACAAAATCTGTGACACCTACTGTCTGAAATACAAGAGCAAGTTCCTGCAAGGATTATTCTCTCTATTAGAAATAACAAATGGCTGAAATGCATCCACTCCAAATCAGTATGTCCCCAAGTAATTTTTCCAGCTGATGAGTATTTGCCCAAATTAGGGCTTATGTATTATTTCTCACATTTGTGTGGAACTTTACATTTTTCAAAGAGCTCCAGGTGTCTTCTTATTTGGGGTGTCCACTTGTAAATTCCCACACATTTGGCATCTTGCGGTTCTCAGGAGTATTGAAAGGGTGTGACTCATTGGATTTTTTTTACCCTTTTAATTCTTTTTCACAGTCGGCCTCCTGGTCTCCTACCTTTGATGTTAACTGGCTAAACTGTGGTTCGTTTCCTGTTATTTGCAACTTTGGAATTAAACACACAAAATATGTCAAACCAAATGAAAGGCCCAGGTCAGCTATCTTGTTAAGGGTCACAGCTGTGGTTCTGGAAGGTCCCAGTCTAACAACTGGCGTGTCCTCCCTCCCTTCATTCCCCAAATGGAGGCCTTTCCTGCAGGGGCAGAGAGTTATTAAGGTTAGCCAAAAGCTTTCTCAAAAAATGTGTTATCCGAGTGAATGGTTAGTTTTTTTCTATGCTGAATCACATATTGTGTTGCTTGGGAAATGTGTTTGACAGAACCCAAAATGGGTGATTTGTAAGGCCTTGTCCTTGCATGTCTTTTACCCTGGAGATGCCGGGGATAGTGACATGGTGCAAGTTTGCTTGCTGGTTGGTGGGAGGGGTGGAGAGGAGGCCTTATGGCCAGCACATTTTCGTAGAATTTGGAGTCACAGGTACTTGTGTTCATTGCAGTTTATAAAGCAGAACTTCAAAATTCCAAGGTCATAAACTTGAACGTCTACCCCACAGGCTGGCTGTGCAGATTAAATGAGATAATACAAGTTTTGCGCAGTAAATATTACTTAAGCAGCCACTTAGTGCGATCACTTATTAGAAAAACACTCTGGTTTTAGTATATTTTCTGTCACAAGAAAAGAATTGAATCGAATAAGTCTTACTTGTTACTCTACTACATGCCAGGCTTGTGCTTTACACACCAGGAGGCAGGGAAAAACAGGAACGCATCCCCTACCGAGCCTTTGAGGACCTACCTACGTGGGGAGAAGAGCCACCCCCATGTGATATATTCGGTAATATGAGCCAGTCTATAAGCGGGGGCTATGGTTCTTTCCCATGGGCTGGGGTAGAGCTTGAGCTGGGAGTTCAGGGACCAAGAATGAGAAGGTACTCTAAGAGGGAGGAACAGCTCAAACGACTAGGCCATTACCTCAGTAATTAGCTCTGATTCCCATAGGCCTGGGCTACATTTGCAGTGGGTGCTCTCTCAAGGCAAGGAAGACGGCAGCCAGCAGCCCTTCACTACAGCCCTGGGCTTGAGAACTATCTGGAAACAGTGGGAGCTGTGAAGCCTGGGTTTACCCAGCCCTGAGCCAATTCCTGGCACGAGGCTAGGGAGGGGCAGGGTACCATGACTGATAACCCTACTAGGACACCAGGGCCAAGAAGATGGGATGGGGAGTTCTGCAAGGGGCCAAAGGAGGGAAATGGGGAGTGGGCTGGGCAAAGACTAGCCACCACAGGCCACGATATTTGGAATTCCGATTTTTTTGCTTTCTAGACAGAAAACCTTCATAAGCCACACCAGAAGGCAAACAATGCAGTATGTAGTTCCCCCCCAACTGTCTACTGGATGCCACATTAAAGTCATTGTCATACCGAGCCTTATGCAGACATTTGAGGAAACCTTCGCTACATTGCTTGCCTCTCTTCGGCATTCTGCACATTTTCTCTGCCATTTCTCCCAAGTCTCCCTTTTCCGTGCTCTTTCCCACTTGCAAACCATGTGATTCTATTTTTAAATGCTTTCTCTTCCTCCTTGTCTTACTTAGCCTTTAGATTCTTACCATGTCCTCTTTTGGACTCTTTCTAAAACAAAACACTAATAACGAAAAACTTTCCTAAAAGCTTTTCGGGTGTTGTATACAGCAAATACGGGGGAGGACTGGGGCCCTGGACCCACCCCAGACTTCACTCTAAGAGTCCAGGTGGGTGTGTATAGATTGTGGTGACGGTGTGATTTTAACTGTTTTACAAAAAGAAAGAAGTTAGGCACAAATCCAGCAGCATCAGGCAGAATAGCTTCAAAAATAGATCTTCCATATGTAAATATTCATATTAAAAGGTGATTTTTTTTCAGTCACAATCATCTCTTTCTAAACCTTTAGACAATTCTAAAAACAGACTTGCTGTACTATTCCCCAAAATCATAAGTGTGTTTAAATTTTTTCTTTGTTTATTTTCAGTACTCAAATTGGAAAGGCAAAATTTATCTGAGTTCTGAAGATACTGTTTCCTTAGCAGGAAACGAAACTGCCAGTGTTTCACAAAGCAGACAAAGTACCTAATTTGATGAAGAAATCATGCTGATGCACCAGAAGAAAATGGTCTTGGGTGTAATCAACTGAACATTTGTGTGTGTTTCTAAAATGAAGTTGCCTTTTAAAAACTCACATTGCTTTATAGATAAAGGCATCTGTTGGTGTGATCCACAGTTTAAAATGTGTTTTAAGAATTTCTGACTTACATGCTGATTAGACAACACGAAAGTCACAACCTTTAATATTCCGGGATGAGGTGGATGGAGGGAGAAGTGGAAGGAGAAGTCACTGGAAAAGTTTAAGAACAGAGCAATGTCAGGCCATATGTCCTTTTTATTTTTGGAGAATTTGTATTTTTTGGTGACCTGTTTATATTTTTGCTTTAAACCCAATTGGAAAGTTACACAGCTTTACCCAGTGCAAAAGTTTAAGTAACTATTTTGTTAGCTGATTACTTAGTTTACCTTACAGTCCTCCAAACCACTTTAAAAATTATAGCTTGTAATTCTTGCAAAGTATGTTTTATCATTGCTTATCTTACCACCATGACTTTCTCTACAGACGTAGCCAGAAAGCAAAATATTAGAATTTCCAGCCTCTCCTGCAGCTAAAGCTTACCACGTGCCATATCCCAGCAAATGAAGTGTGCATAAAGTGCATAAAGATGCTTTTCTTCAGAATTAAAGAAAAAGGGTAGGGGGCAAGCTATATGAGCATAGGCTGCGTATCTTAACCTCTGCCTTCTCACTTCCCTGTGTGGAAAATGGACTCCTTTCTTGGAGGTGCTGGAGGTGACATTGAAGCCAACTGCTGAGAAGAGTAGGAGTTAATTAGGCAAAGGGAAACTGAGATCTTCAAAGAAGGATGGTGCCCTGCCTAGAAATTATACGTAATAAAGAATGATTGAAGGATTGGATATCTGAGACATCTGTCTTAGAATCATCAAAAGCCTGCTCAGGGGATGAGATGCTACTCCAGCTCCAGGGGGTAGAATTAAGGCCACCACTGGGTGAATGCAAATAACGAAGAGGCAGCTTTCAACTCCAGGCTAGCTGAAGTTTATCACAAATGGAGCTTTCCAGAAATCCTTTGAGCTACCATGTAGGTAATTTCCCTATCACCAAATGTGTTCGAGTAGATGCTGACTGATCCCCACACAGGCACAGTAGAGATGGGAGTCCTGCATCAAGGCAGCGATTTTACCATTTCACTTTTGTTCAAGTATTTCTGTTCGCATGTACCCTAACAGAATTTTGAACAACTATGTACCCCCTCACATATTTTTGTCTTTTAAATTTTTAATTTTTAAATTATCTCACACATATTTCAAACTGACCTATTTGTAAAAACATAGGCTAAGTAATTACAAAGAATATGATTTCTGGTATACTGTACATTGTACACCTACTTTAAATCTATTTTTGTTGTTCTCAGAATCTTGGCACTGCTCATTTAGCTCAGCCAGTTGATGAAAGGTGATTGCTGTATTAACCTAATGGCCAAGCCAATCCTCACTGTCAAACTAGACAAATCAAACTAACTTTTAAAGAACTGTGCAAAATATTCGCCCTCTTCCTGCTCACCAGACAATGGTAGACCTGTAACTGACATGATTCCTGCCTTTGTGGAGCTTGTGCTCTGGTAGAGGGGGCAGATCTTAAAGAATTCCACAAACAGCAACTCACAACTGGGCAGAGTGCAAGTCAGGAGGTGTTTGAGGAATGTATAGTAGGAGGTGGATGAGTGGGTGGTCTGGGAGGAAGTGACAGTGTAAACTGATAGCTTACAGCTTAGGAGGAGGAATAGGAGTTAATTAGGCGAAGGGGAATGGAAATCTTCCAAGAAAATCTCACTTCATTTTTCTGTTCAAATAAACACAAAAGATTATCTCATTCTAATGCTTAGATAAAGCAGTTTGTCACCTGGATAAAATAAGTTGCAATTCCTATCTTTTTTTTTAGGCTTTGGGAGAGAAAATTGTCCTAAATCTAGTCTGGGCTAGAACTTTTATGTCTGCTGTAATTTGCAGTCTCTTTTGGGAGGTAATTAACAATCCTGACAAAATCCTTGAGCAATCTCATCATGGAATGTTATGGTTACCCACTAGCTGACTGACTGCTGATGCTCTTTAACTAGTAGTTTCTGTATTGTACCACTGACATCTCTACCAAGAGAGAATCTTTGAATTAGCTTGCTTAGGGGCCTCTTCCTTTGTAGAGTTTGAAATAAAACCCACTTCTGTGCTCCTAAGCAGTCTGAGAAGCTGGTGAAGGGGAGCAGAATATATCACCCAAAAATATGTCTCTTTGGCATAAAGATTATCTTGAGCTGGTTATTTTTTGGGAGACAGCAGACACAGGAGAAGCTCTGAAAACTGACTAGAAATTACCCTTTTGTAAGAGACATTTACATTTATAAGGGAAATCTCCATTTGTAAGATCTCTCTCTCTCTCTCTCTCTCTCTCTCTCTCTTCCCGCCCCCCCACCAGGAAGAAAAGGATGACTATTTATCTTTAGAAACTCTAACCAATGGAGAAAGCAAGGACAAACGTACATAACAACCATGCCTTTGTTTCCTATGCTTGGCCTGATAGCCTTCCATAACTGCACACCCTCAGCATCTTCTTTTGTCTTTAGCTGGAGATGTATTTAAGGTGGTGGTTTGGGCCATTTGGGAGAGTTACTCATGTATCTTGGGCTCTCCCATGTACATGAGAGGTATACGTGTTATTAAATTTTTGTTTATTTTTCTCCTGTTATTCTTTTATTCCAGGGAGTCTCTGCCAAGAACCTAGAAGGATAGAGGGAAAATTATTTTTCCTCCCCCACACTGGACTTACTTACAAAGAACTCTTCCCTTTGGAGCTGTACATTGCTGAATTATTCTTTGGTTTAGTGCCCAGAGGTTTTATAGTTTAAGGTAGCACACCATGCTGGGAAATGGTGTGAGTGAGGTATACACTTTTGTGGGAGAAGGGCAATTATGAAACTGGAGATGGGCAGGGGTACCAAGGCTGACCTCTTCACCTCAGGTTCATTATTGGGCAGATTATTTCCAGGAATTTGAGGTTTGAAAACCAAGTTCCCAATACTCAGTCCCCTGAAAAGTTCTCATATACCTCAAGTGGCAAATGTTTCTCAGTTTGAAGGCCTTGAGCTAGATGACTCTTCTGTGCTTGAGGCAGAGGCTTATAAAAATGACTATAGAGAGTGACATACCAGAGATCATGTCAAGAAATTATTCTAAGAGCTCTGGGATGGAGGCCTCTTTGGCAGCATCTTTTGATGATTTCTGAGTTTCCTCAAAGCTTACTCTTCTCAGTGGCTCTTTGAGGACAGAGTGATTATTATTCAGTGGTTATTGTTGCAGAAAGATCATGTGGTACTTTAGTCTCTGAAATGTAGGACTTGATGAAGTAGACGAGAAAGAAACAGAAACTCTTCTGAATTTGTCTTCTAGGGGTTGTGATGCCTAACAGCCAAGGCCCTGAGAGGGAAGGCTTCAGGCCCATTGCCAAGAGTGTTCTTGGCTTTGCCCAAGAAAGAATTCAAGAGCAAATCATTTAGAGAAAGGGACGGCGATTTATAAAGTATAGAATTATAAAGAAGTAAGAAAGGAGCTGCTTCATAAAGAATTGGTCTCTCCTCCCAGATGGGAAAAGGACCCCCTTTGCCTCTACTGAGGGGTTTTATAAGATTTTTTTTTAAGTTACCTAACCATACAGGGAGGGGCTTACTATTTAATTTTGGGTTTATCACTTACATTGGCTGGTTAGTTCTTCCATTGTCTTAGGGTTGTGGAATTACCCATAGGGAGCAATTTTAAGAATGTCTAGCCTAGGGACACCTGGTTGGCTCATTCAGTAGATCATGCAACTCTTGATCTCCAGGTCATGAGTTCAAACCCCATGTTTTTTTTTTTTTTTTAATGTCCAGCCTATGTGGCTTTTACTGCCAGATGGAGTAGGGTCTTGTGGTCTTCCATGACTTGGATCTTGTGACTCTTTTCATGACCTTTTAGGTTAAACATCAGCCTAAAACTAAAATGGCTTTACTTTGATCAACTTGTCTCCTGAGCCTCCCTTCTCTCCTGCCGCATTTGAAGCATAATGAAACCTAAGGTTTGTTTTAAAACCTAGGTCTCAAATTATCATTTGAACCAAAAGACTGAATATTCCATTTGAAGAAAGGCATATTCTTTTTTTTTTTTAAAGATTTTATTTATTTATTTGACAGAGAGAAACACAGCGAGAGAGGGGACACAAGCAGAGGAACTGAGAGAGGGAGAAGCAGGCTTCCCGCGGAGCAGGCAGCCCGATGCGGGGCTCGATCCCGGGTCTCCAGGACCATGACCTGAGCCGAAAGCAGTCGCTTAACCAACTGAGCCACCCAGGCGCCCCAAGAAAGGCATATTCTTAAATAATTTTGGTTTTATCTTATCACTCATAAATGTCACCTTTAAAATTTTCACTTCCTTTTTTGGTCCAAATCTCATGAAGATATCCTTCAAGTCATTACCAGGAAATACCTAGGTTTTTAAAAAACACATACTTAGCTTTTTCCCATTGAGTTGTAGTTAGAATAATAAACTTCATGAAATACAAACCTAGGACAATACACCCGGAAAAATACTAACACAATAACCTGGGTTGCAAAACTTGTTTAGCAAGTTTCAGCTGAAGGTTAATTAAAACCTGCTTGGAAACCTCTTAAAACACATACAAGAATGTAAGTCACACACACCACCACCTAGATTCTTCCCTAAGGATCTTTCTCTTCACCACTTCCCTGGATTTCAGTGGGAACATTTCTCCAGAGTTCCATCCAGTCTGGCATGAGACCATAGTCTTCGCAACCATGAGTGTCCATGGCCCTGGCATAACCCTCTTCTGCCCTCCCAAGGGAGGAGTAGTAAGATAGTAGGTAGGTAGCCCTTCTTTAAGAGTTCTAAGGAACAACATGCACATGCCACTCCTTATAGAGAAGCATTTTAGTTTCTCTGGGAGGTGGGGTAGTGTTAGGTTCTGAGGCTCAGAGGTTGTAAGAATTTCCCCCAGTGTTTCATGTTTTAAGTTGACCTGTTTTGAGATGCAGAGGAGTTAAGTGACGTTCAATACAGGAGAACACAAAAAGAGGTCAAAGGCAGAAGAGGAGAAGGTAGAAATGCTGCTGTACATTTGACTTGCCTGTAAGAGAATATTGAACTGGCCGAACATTCTGGAACATTAGCTGCATATTCTTTCAGAAGTTCCTTGGGGTTACCGCTATTATTTCTTTTGTCCGGGCTTGTTTAGTGTGGTTGTCAGCTAACACCCCGTTGGTGGATAAGCATCTGCGAGATGTGCAGGAAACAAGGCCGGGATATAATTATAACATAATGCTTTAACAACATTGCACAAGACTGCCTCAGTACTATATGCCAGAGTGCACGGCGACTGTCTTGCTGACAGGCATTTGGATGGTGATTAGTGTTGGATCATGTCCTAGAATCAGGCTTGAAGCCAGAGAAACTGGAAAATGATTTTTGTTTTTCAACTCCTTGGAGGCCTGTGTGGAAAATTTAGGAGAGCACATTTTTGTTTCTAGTAACAGAACTCACATAGAATTTGAGGAAGAAAAAGTGAAATGGGATGGTTCCTGAACCACTTGCCTTGTCTTGAAGCTGGTCTTCTGTGGAAAAATGGAATTTTCTTGCAGGGCTGGCCGAGAAGTGTTGAGGCAGGGAGCAGTTGATAGAAAGCCCACATTTCTCCTGGGTCCTTCACACCAACAGTCTTAGCCCCAAAGCACCACCAGTATCAATGACCAAAGAAAACCATGTAGGGTTACCCTAGATGGTGAGTTACGGTTTGTGAGATGTAGCCGGAGCCTGGCTACCAATTTATATCTCAACCCCACCGTCTTTTGGTTGTATGACATTGAATAAATTGCTTCACCCCTTATGCCCTACCTTCCTCATGCACAGAAGAATGACTTTTTTTGACTTTAAATTTATTTTATTTTTTCAGTGTTCCAAGATTCATTGTTTATGCCCCACACCCAGTGCTCCAGGCAATAGGTGCCCTCAATACCCACCACCAGGTTCTCCCGTCCCCCCACCCCCTTCCCTCCAAGACCCTCAGTTTGTTTCTGAGTCCAAAGTCTCTCATGTTTTGTTTCTCTTCTCGAATTATTCTACTTCCCATTTACTTTCCTTCTCCTACTGTCCTCTATATTACCCCTTAAGCACCACAAGTAAGTGAAACCATGTGATACTTGACTTTCTCTACTTGGCTTATTTCACTCAGCATAATCTGCTCCAATCCGGTCCATGTTGCTACAAAAGTTGGATGTTCATCCTTTCTGATGGAGACGTAATATTCCATTGTATATACGTACCATATCTTCTTCATCCATTCATCTGTTGAAGGGCACCTTGGCTCTTTCCACAGTTTGGCGATTGTGGCCATTGCTGCGATGAACATTGGGGTACATATGGCCCTTCTTTTCACTACATCTGTATCTTTGGGGTAAATGCCCAGTAGTGCAATTGCAGGGTCATAGGGTAGCTCTATTTTTAGTTTTTTAAGGAATCTCCACACCGTTTTCCAAAGCGGCTGCACCAACTTGCATTCCCACCAACAGTGTAAGAGGGTTCCCCTTTCTCTGCAGCCTCTCCAACACTTGTTGTTTCCTGACTTGTTAATTTTGGCCATTCTGACTGGTGTAAGCTGGTATCTCAGTGTGGTTTTGATTTGAATTTCCCTGATAGCTAGTGATGATGAACATTTTTTCCTGTGTCTGTTAGCCATTTGTATATCTTCTTTTTTAAAAAATTTATTTATTTATTTATTTATTTATTTATTTATTTGACAGAGAGAAACACAGCGAGAGAGGGAACACAAGCAGGGGGAGTGAGAGAGGGAGAAGTAGGCTTCCCGCTGAGCAGGGAGCCCGATGTGGGACTCAATCCTGAGTCTCCAGGATCATGACCTAAGCCAAAGGCAGTCACTTAACCAACTGAGCCACCCAGGCACCCCACATTTGTATATCTTCTATGGAGAAGTGCCTCTTCATGTCTCCTCCCATTTTTTGATGTGTTCATCTTCTTTTTGGATGTTGAGTTTGAAGAGTTCTTTATAGATCTTGGATATTAGCCCTTTGTCTGTAGTGTCATTTGCAAATATCCTCTCCCATAGAATGACTTTGTTTTTAGGATTCAAACTGCTCTCTAAATACAAGCTTGCTTTTTTTTTTTAAAGATTTTATTTATTTGACAGCGAGAAACACAGCCAGAGGGGGAACACAAGCAGTGAGAGTGAGAGAGGGAGAAGCAGGCTTCCCGCCGAGCAAGGAGCCCGATGTGGGGCTCAATCCTGGGTCTTTGGGATCATGACCTGAGCTGAAGGCAGTCGCTTAACCGACTGAGCCACCCAGGCGCCCCAAGCAGCTTGCTTTTTTCCCCCAATTAACTTGTTAACTGTCAAAATCGGGGCCTTTTACAAGTAAAGAACAACAATAGAGCTGATTCTCTCACTTTCCCCTCTAAAACTGGGGCTGGTTTATCTCATTTATTTAATGAAATAAGTTATTTTACCAAGTGCCCACTGTGTGCCATGCACAGAAATGAGGCCCCGAGGATATAAAGATCATGGGATATGGCCTCTGCTCCCAGGATGTTAACAGTGAAGGAAGTAAACATTTGGGTCACCCTGTTATGCCTAAGCATAAATCTGAGGCCAAAGAGTATGAACCAACGGCTTAGAGAAGGGGCAAGTGTGTGGTAGAGAAAGCACGTGTGTGTGGAGCTGTGGAGGCCCAAAGCCGGCCGACAGCCCAGACCTGCAAGCCCAGAGTGAAGCCAGGTTGCTCAATCTCCCTCAGCCTGTTTCCTCATTTTGAAAGTGGGCCTGATTCAGGGGTGTGCTGAAGCAGGCTCCTGCCAGCTTGGGAGAGCATCTTGTTAAATATTCAGGAATTTTGCAAGCCAGTGGTTAAAACCATTGGTAGCTTCAAATCAGCCTCCGTGCAAGTATTTACACCATGTTTATCAGCAACTTATAGGAATCAAGGCCCCCACCCCCACTTGCAGCTGCTTTACCAGCACACCTCTGGAATATGTGCGGGAGGCAAAACTTCACCCTCTGGGGTCTTTGGCAGAGCTTGAGAATCTAATTAACATCAAACAGGTTAACAGAGAAAAGCGTACACATTTATTTAATATAAATTTTATGTGGCATGGGAGCCTTCATAAGGAACTGAAGATCCAAAGAAGTGGCAAAACCTAAATGCTTTTAAACTAGGTTGAACAGGGGTCCCTGGGTGGCTGAGTTGGTTAAGCATCTGCCTTCAGCTCAGGTCATGATCCCAGGGTCCTGGGTTTCAGTCCCTCATCAGGCTCCTCACTCAGTGGGGAGTTTTCTCCCTCTGCCTCTGCCTCTCCCCCGTGTTTGTGTGCTTTCTTTCTCCGTCTCTTTGTGTCAAATAAATAAAATCTTTAAAAGAAAAAACTAGGTCGAACAAAGAGAGGCAATTGTAGAAAAGTAGCTAAAATATATGGGGAGGCTAAAGGAAGAGAAGGATTATTTTAACAAGCTCTGTACAAAATTCTGGCATTGACTCCCTGTGGAGGTATGTTTCTTTTCTCCTGGTACAGGGAGGCAACTTCGCACATGGAAGTTTTATCTCCCGTTTTCAGAAAGAAAAGGGGAGATAAGAACGCTCTTCTTGCATCTGCTGTTTTTCAAGTGCCCTTAGCTCAAAATAATCCTTCTACCAAAGCGTCATATTTGGGGCTGGCATATTCTGCCACCCTTCAAGTACCCTGTGCTGCTGTGAAGATTAATGAAGTAACAAAATCACAACATCTGGCACATAGTAAATACTCAACATAGGTTATGATAAACAGATCACATGGAATCTATTAATGTACACTGTGCATATCCATATTCATAATCTCATTTATGAATGGCAACTGCAATGAAGAAGAAACAGGATCTAATTCAGCTTCCTTTGGCTCCAAGTGGAGTGCTCATTCAACCAGACCCAAACTGTCTCTGAAGTCACTTTTGTTGTTGTTGAAGGACTAGATGAAAGATATAAGAAAAGAGCTGGGGAAAGTGTCTCTGAGCTAAGCAGAGTGAAATGCCACCACCCTCGGCCCCCATTTAAAAGGCTCTCCTCGCTGTGTCCCTGTCATTATTAAAGCAGTGGAGAACACAGTTGCTTCTCTAGAAACCCCTGAAGCTCAGAAGAACCTAGCCATCGATGTCACATCTGGGGTAGGAAGTGTACAAGATGCACGTGAGACATCTTAAAAGTGAGGAAGCTAACAGGAGCTTCTGCGGTCATGTCCAAAGGACGCCGAGGCTGACTGGAAGAAGCTGTCACTGAACAATCAGGGCCATCTGAGCTTCAATATGAAAAATAAGGACAATGAATTAAGGCACCGGAAATGTTTCGAGTCCATGAGTTAATAATGATATTTGGTGGCAGATGTGGGGGGGCTGCTAACTGAAAGATGCTGGGGAAGCCAATTCACTCTTTTGGAAGCTAGTAAATAAAAGAGAAGAATAAAAGAGTAAATAAAAGAGAAGAATCCTGCCTTTGCTGGGTGAACTGTACTTCATGTTAATGAAATACAAGATGGGAGAGCACTCTTTTTATAGAAATATTTTAGCTAATAAGTGAAGAAACAATGACAGAAATAGAATATCACCATATTGTAACTTCTGGTGAATCAGTGGACTGAGTAGGCGTTGATATTTAGCAGCGGCCAGCATCACAAAGAGACGACTAGACATTTTATGCATCTTGATGGGGGCAAAAATCATCTGTGAAATATTCTTTTTTTGTGTGTGTGTGAAATTTTCTTGCCAAAAAATCAAATCTGAATCTGATCAAGTTGAAGCCCAACTGGTGAAGTTTTACTTCTGACACTTTATTTTTTTGACCTTGCAGAAGCAGGCAGTTTTGCATTATGGCTGTGGCAGTGTGTCCCAAACTTAACACAGACCGCTTTTCAAGGACGGAGTTCTTGGCTAAAATTAACTACACGAGAAACAACAGGTGTTGATGAGGATGCAGAGAAAGGGAAACCCTCTTGCAGTGTTGGTGGGAATGCAAACTGGTGCATCCACTCTGCGGAACAGTATGGAGGGTCCTCAAAGAGTTAAAAATAGAGCTACCCTATGATCAGCAATTGCACTACTGGGTATTTACCCAAAGGATACAAAAATCCATATTCGAAGGGGCACATGTACCCTGATGCTTAGAGCAGCGTTATCAGCAATAGCCAAACTACAGAGAAAGCCCAAATGCCCATCGACTGATGAATGGATAGAGAACATGTGATATATATATATAATGACATATTATATCACATATATATATATAATGACATATTACTCAGCCATTAAGAAGAATGAAATCTTGCCATTTGCAGTGACATGGAGGAGCTAGAGTGTATTAAGCTAAGCAAAATAAGTCAGTCAGAGAAAGACAAGTACATATGATTTCACTCATATGTGCAATTTAGGAAACCAAAGAAATATACGGGAGGGGGAAAGAAAGAAAAAAGAGAGAGGGGAAACAAACCATAGGGCACTCTTAAAGACAGAGAATAAGGGCACCTGGGTGGCTCAGTCAGTTAGGTGTCTGACTCAGGTCTTGATATCAGGGTCATGAGTTCAAATTCCACCTTGGGTTCCACACTGGGCATGGAGCCTACTTAAAAGAAAAAAGAACAAACGGAGGATTGATGGAGGGAGGTGAGTGAGGGAATGGGCTAGATGAGGGATGGGTATTCACAGGGCACTTGATGTGATGAGCGCTGGGTGTTGCAGGGAAGTGATGAATCACTGAATTCTACTCCTGAAACCAATATTGCACTGTATGTTAACTAAAAAAAATTTTAATTAGAAAAAAAGGGAATCTGTTCAAAAATACAGAATTCTCACAGATCCCCAGAGAAATTAATTATTTACTGTAGACATGCAACTATATGTTAATATATTATGTTCATAGCTCCTACACAACTGTAAAAGCAGTATACATTTATAAATCAAATCTTTAAAAAATGACCAAACTAATAAAATTCAAATGAACAACACTGATTTAATTTGAGGGAAGATATTTTGCTCAAGTGAAGTTGTTGCTTGCAGTGGAACATGGACGTCTTTTGGTTTCAGCACTGTATGCACTTGGATGACACAATTCTGCGGTAATTTTTCTCTAAAAGCCCTCTAGGGTTCTGCTTCACTACTACAACTAGGATTCAATTTTAAGGTCATTATCAAGATCGGTGACTCTCCGGCTTGGCTTCACTTTGAAATGCAGATGCAAATACCTTTCAATTAGTTCCTCAGGGTGGGGCTTTGCTATCTCTTTTTTCTTTTTTCTATGTTACTGTCTTCTATTCCTTTTTTTTAATTTTTATTTTTTCCATAACCCAACCACCCTACACCCCCCGCCCCCGCAGCCGCCCAGAGTTTGTTTGGCTTTGGTATTTCTTAAAAAAAATTTTCTAGGCGATTCTAACCTGCAGCCAATACGGAGAACTACTGATTTTGATGATCTAGAAAAATGCTTATACCGATTAATCTTTAGAGTATAATCGAGAAGAATTCGATCATTCTTACAGAGAATATGAGGTGCTTTGAGAGTATGGCGGTGAACCTCCAGGGATTTTGAGAAATTTGGTTTGGGAGTTTGATTCCCAGGCCTAGACGTGTGGCCTTAGGCAACTTAATCTCTCAAAGGTTTAGTTTCTCATTATAAAAAGTAAGAGTACTTCCCTCTGTTGTGTGTTGGCAAGGATTCCAGAACAATGTTCACAGCGTGCTAAGTGTAACGCCTGGTTCCTGGGGAGTACAAGGTTAACTCTTATTAGTAACGATTATGTTGATAGCCATCTGGAAACTACTGAAACATTTGTTGGGCCAAGGTAAACCACAAGAAAGAAAGAGGTGATGGGAGAATGGGGTGCTGGGAGAACATTCCGAGGAAGGGCATTTGGTGGTCTTGGGGGGGGGGGCAAGGAAGACGCTGGTGATGGAGGGGATGTTCAGTAATGGTGGGCTCTCAGTCTGAGCTGTGGGTAACCCGTGACTGGCTTGAAGCCTAGCCTGGCAGCACAAAGGAAAGGGATGAGGATAATGTACAGGGTCACCCAGAAGTGACTGTCCACAGAAAGAGATGATGAAACAAGAAAACAAAGACGTAGCCAGTGGAGTGAAGAGAATTCCAGGAGCGGGCAAGACCGCCTGCAGGATGGGAGGCCAGGCCAGCCACGGTCAGGGAGGAAGCCACTTCCCCTGGCAGGAGGTGGTGGCCGGGTTCTCAGAGCAGCCACTTGCCTCCAGGAACAGTGGTCAAGTGCCATCCATTCATTCCAGTCCCTGCTGGGGACCTAATGAGCAGGAGACTTACAGAGTGGGGTAGAGTGGGTATAAGGCATTAGTCAGTCATTAGACTTCTTCTGATTTGCTGCTTCTGCCTTGCTGTGTGAAGGCCCACTTTCTTTCCCTAGGAAGACTGCCCCGTGGAAGCTAAGCCGCTAATGGTCATGGACTCTGGTTTGTACAGTGACAGACCATGGGTCTACCGTCAGCCCTGTGGTTACACCAGAAGCAGGATGTCATAAGCCTAGACATGGACAAACCCAGCTACTTCCTATCTTAATAGTTTCAGAAATTTTGATTTTATAAGTTTTTGGAGGAACAGAATACACTTAACAAATAGCAGTTGTTTTAAACACACGCACACACACCCCCACACACAACCCCTGAAATATCCTACGTAATATAATGATTGGCAAGTTCTTAGGTCCGAAATCCTATTCTTCCCAAATGATTATGTCAGGCATAATATTTTAGTAAAATGATCATTTTATTATTTATTTTTCTAAAGATTGTATTTATTTATTTGACAGAGAGAGAGATCACAAGTAGGCAGAGAGAGGAGGAAGCAGGCTCCCCGCTGAGCAGAGAGCCCCATGTGGGCCTTGATCCCAGGACCCTGAGATCATGACCTGAGCTGAAGGCAGAGGTTTTTTTTTGTTTGTTTGTTTGTTTGTTTTAAAGATTTTATTTATTTGACAGAGAGAAACACAGCCAGAGAGGGAACACAAGCAGGGGGAGTGAGAGAGGGAGAGGCAGGCTTCCTGCCGAGCAGGGAGCCCGATGTGGGACTCGATCCCGGGTCTCCAGGATCATGACCTGAGCAGAAGGCAGTCGCTTAACCAACTGAGCCACCCAGGCGCCCCAGAAGGCAGAGGTTTTAACCCACTGAGCCACCCAGGCGCCCTAAAATGATCATTTTTTTTTAAGATTTTTATTTATTTGACAGAGAGAAACACAGCCAGAGAGGGAACACAAGCAGGGGGAATGAGAGAGGGAGAAGTAGGCTTCCCGCAGAGCAGGGAGCCCGATGTGGGGCTCGATCCCGGGTCTCCAGGATCATGACCTGAGCCGAAGACATCGCTTAACCAACTGAGCCACCCAGGTACTCCTAAAATGATCATTTTAAACTTCTCTTTGAATGAAGCTATTTTCTCCCCACTCTTTGGTTTTGTCATTGTTTATTTCCTTTTGTAAAATTTCCCAGGGCATGTTTTCTTACTTGCCTAGGGATTACAGGCTTTATGGATTTTACGCTTTAGTTTTTCAAGAGTGTCTTAGCAATCGAGTTAAGCATTCAGTGGGCTGTTGCTGTGATGCTGCAGCTTCTAAATTTTAAAGGTAAGGGACTACTTTAGAGTGGACACAACCTTCATAAAAGCTTTTGTGCGACAACGCTGTATTTTTAGGGCTAAGCTCTAAGAGGAATGAGAAAACAGAGTTATATTGTAACTTGCTTGGTTAATCTAATTTATTCAGATATTTAACCACAGTCAGCATGTAGTTGTTTTCCTCAAAGAGGCCGCTTTCCAAAAACAGTTTTCAAAATGTCTGCTTTCCCCATGAGGCTCTCTTGTGTTTAGTTAACCCTTTTGATGTTTGCCAGCTTCTCTCTCCTGTTTACTTATCATCCCAGCAGGCCCCTACCCTGGACTCTAGAAACTTGTTTTCATAGCACGTTCCGTGAGCCACCAAGAGCTCTCCTGTATTCAGTACAGTACAGGATCCCATTTGTTTATATGGCTGCCTTCTAACTTAGGAATTCAGAACAGACACCAGAGCAAGGGGTGCCAGGCAAAACCCCCCTTTCACTGAGGAGCCTAGTATTTCCTTCCTGGAGAACACAGAAAGAAGATAGGGAGCATTGTTCTTCAGGTATCTGATACTTGTAAAACATTACTCTTGGAAATCAGCACAGTGGTTCTTAGTAACTACCATTTTCTTTATTATGTGAACTGCTGGGTTTAGGAATTTAGCTCAGTGTAATGAGTAATAAAAGGAGGTAACAGGGGCACCTGGCCGGCTCAGTGGGAGGAACAGACGACCCTTAATCTCAGGGTTGTAAATTGGAGCCCCACATTGGGTGGAGTTACTGACAAATAAAACTTTAAAAAAGAGGTCACATTTACATAAGGCGGTCTCTTCCTCATGCCTCTTGGTAGTTTCATTTTCACTTCTGGAGAAAGCTTTTGTTTACCATCCCTGTTTTGACAACCCCACTATTTTGAAGTAGAAACCCACTATGGTACCACAGTACCATAGACTGGCGCTCCAAATAAACTATCCCTCACTGGGACCCACACCCCGCTCCAGCCTTCTAGTTTGCGCATTTCCTGTAAAAATGTTGGTTCACTCCTGCCTGATTAGCGAAATGATCTATTTCCCTTCAGAATGGCATTCTGGGTGGGATGAGGTTGTTGCGGGCAAAGTGTGTACCCCCCTCCATCCCATGTTTCACATTCCCGTTTGTGCCTTTTACGTGGCACAGCAAATAAACTGGGCTTATTTGCTGTGGGCTTCGCTTGCTAACTGGTTCTCAGCTCTTGAAAATTCTGTCAGATGAAGTGTCCAGTGTCACCAGCGTCATTTTACACACTGCTACCTATGAAACAATGGAATTCAACTGGTTTCTTTCTAGTCTTTGAGAACAGCTCATGACCACTTTAAACTGGGTTAAAAACTGTTTTAATAATTGTGAGGTTATCAAGTTACGTTTCTTGGTCATTTTTATTTCGCATTCAACAGCAAGAAAAATATCTTAAGAAGTAAAAGATTAGTAAAAATACTTATACCAATTAAATCAAAGGGCAGTTTATTAAAAAAAGAATCAAAACAGAAACTCTAAGTACCAGTGTGTACATTGTACACATTTAAATGACTCACAAGAATGAAGTTTTTTTTCATATACATGAAGATCATACCACCTTGTTGTTTATCAAAAGATGTTCAAGGAGAAATCTGACTCCAAACTGCATACAAGATTGCCATCTTAAATGGACCACATTTCAAACATGCAACGACGCCACTGGTAATAAAGCTTTGGAATGGGTGTTCATTCTATTATTTGACTATAAACAGGATAGAAAGCAAGATCAGTTGAGAATTTAATCTAAAATAGAATGGAAGCTGTCATTGTCTGCACCAGCACTCCTCACTCCTCTGCTGCCATTTTTAGCAAGTACTCCTTGTCGATCTTGAAGAGTCTCCATCCCTCTTCGCTGGACAGATCAGAAGCACCTCTTCTTTTGTAGAAGTTGATAGATGGTTCATTCCATTCTGCTACCAAGAAGTGCATGCTGCTGCAGCGACATTTCATCGCGACCTGTCGGAACGGAGGGTAAAACAAACTCAGTGACGTTTCACCTGCTTTCCAAGACCCAATCTGATTCAGTCGTTAAAATAATTCAGGGAGAGAGACGAAACAAGAGAGACTTTGGACACAGAAACAAACTGAGGGACTTGGAGGGAGGGGGTGGGGGGATGGGAGAGCCTGGTGGTGGGTACTGAGGGCACCTATTGCATGGAGCACTGGGTGTGGGGAACGGGGAATGAATCTTGGAACACTGGAAAAAAAATTTTAAGTAACAATGAAAATAAATAAATTAAAAAAAATAATTCAGTAACACTAACAAACTTGGAAGCCAAACCAACTCCCTCCGGAACCAAGACATACCTGGCTTAGATTCTTCAGAATTTCTGATCCTATGCCAAAACCTAAAGGGAAGAGAAGTACCGTTTAAAAAGTCATCTTTAGGACTTTAAGCCCTGGTTTCTCTTTAGAGCAAACACCTCCTAAACTCAGCCATACCTCTATAATCACTCATTACGAAGAAGTCCTCAAGATACAACAGTTTGCCAATCCATGGGTCATAGGTAAAGTAGTACATGGCGAAACCCACAACGCTGTGTCCTGTAATAAGAGTGTCACATGAGATGTGGATGGAAAGCAACCCATGAAAGTTGTAGCTGCAAAATCGGAAGCCTATCGTAGGTTTTAAAAAATCAACATGCATGTATTACAGAAATAAATAGCCATTGAATTGGGACTGTCTCCTGATTTTTATGCTAGTGCAGTCCACACCACTGTTGGATGGTCTCACTGTTCTCAGAACATGTATTTGCAAAAAGCACACATTAGAACTAGCTGAAGCGAGGCTAAAATCATGGACTGGCCGCTCTGCAATCTGCTGGATCTCACACTCAGGAAGTGAGAATGCTTTCATTACTTGCCAGAGCAAAACTGCTATAGTCTTAAACTAAACACACACATTATTCACATCCTGTTGATATACTGGTATGTTGACTTGGTAATAAGTCAGGTTTACACGGCAGTTCAGAATAGTAAATATTTGTAGTTGAGAAACTCTGCTTCCTCAAGGTCAGGACATCAGGCCAAAAGTGCAATGTTTAATTTCAGAACTTGCCTTCCAATTCACAGATTTTTAATTTGCTCTCCCCAGTTTTAAGCCAGAAGAAGCAGAGGTACCCAGAAACAGGTATTCTCTAACATCTACATACCTCCAAAAAGCACCTCATCCCTTATGTTTTCCGTTCATTTCTTCTAGCTTGGGGAAGAGACTTCAGAAAATAACAAAGCACCCACCCAAACAACTTCCCCTTTTAGCTCTGTCTTCTGACCAGTCAACAGGGACCAGCAAAAAATAAAAACAATCCGACTCCCTCTTATAGGGTGTCTATAATTTCAAATGGAGGCAAAGGTTTCAAATTAAACTTTCTAGCCATTTTATAGTCCTTTGCAAACACAGGAAGAGAGTACACTGGAGTTTCTGATCTACCGTGTTTTAAGTGTGTGATAATAGGACCTTACCTCATTTATCATGATCATCTACTTTATTGTGTAAAGGATCTTTTAGTTACCTCCCCGCCCATCCATGTACACGGAAGGGCCATGTACATGGCGAAGCTAGAGACTGTAACCTGAAGATTGGGACAAATTAAAGAAAAAAATGTGATTTAACACAATTACAAAAAAAGGTTACGTTAGGGTCAAACAAGAACCATTTATGAAACTGAATTACAACAAATGACATTATACCTAACTCTTCCGGGTCTCCACAGCACTCTGATACTTACTTAAAGAGCTCAAACTCTTCTGGGTCTCCAAAGTACTCTGATACTTACTTAAACAGCTCT
Source organism: Spilogale gracilis (assembly GCA_004023965.1). Lineage (NCBI taxonomy): Eukaryota > Metazoa > Chordata > Mammalia > Carnivora > Mephitidae > Spilogale > Spilogale gracilis. The sequence continues at coordinate 22,376 of PITA01024427.1, forward strand.
TTCAACCCGCCCTATTATTATGTGCAGCACATCTACTTGCTTTTTCCTCAGTAGTTTTGAACACTGGCTATTATTTCTGGCCAATTTCTCAGTAACTTTGGCCTGTGTTGTCAGTGGTTCTACACCACAGACACTATCCGTTTTATAAAACACTTCGTGTTTGGCTTCTGGAAGGGGGGGGCGGTTACCTTCCGGAGTCTGGTGCTCCTTGGGGACTTCTGCAACCAGGCAGTGGTAGAAAGGGTGCTCTCCGAAACCATCCTCTAGTAGATCTGCAAGAAGGGGCAGCAAGGACACATAGTGATGGCCTCGGTGAAGAGGACTAGGACCGGACACCCTTCCCCCGCCCAGCTACAGTCGCATTACCTTTTTCAGTTAACACTACTTGCTCTTCCATGTATTCGTATTTAGCCAGTTCCTGGGGCGATGCACATGGGAGAGAGGAAGAGAAGCAGAAAACTAAGTGAGGCCCTGGGACCCCACCAGCTCACAGGGAACGGGGTGCACGGGGCGGCGATTCGTTCCCAGAATCCCCCAGAGCGGCCCGGCCGAGGCTGTGGGAGGCGGGCGGAGAGAGGGGGACCTGCCGGAGCCGCTCCCCACCTCCCCCCCCCCCGCCCCAGGAAAAGCCCGGGCCTCCCGCTACCTTGATCAGCCGCAGGATGTCACTGCAGTCGGCGGCGGTGGCTGGGCGGATCACGAATTTAGCCATTTTCGTCTTTTGCTTTTCTTCCCTTTGCGGACCAGGCCCCTGTACTTGAACAACAGGAGGAGGTGGTTCCTCATTCGTCTCCCGGGAGCGTCCTCTTCTCAGTCAGGCTGGCACCATGACCCGTCGGACCTCGGTAAGAGACAGAAAACCTACACCCCAATCGCGACTGAACCTGCGCGCTCTAGCGGCGGCGGGGTCCCGCTTTTTAGCGCAAAGAAGCCCCGCCTCCGACCGTGAGGCGGGGCCACCTCGTCCAATGAGGCCGCGACCGCCCCCTTCTTCCGGGCGCCGCCTTCTCTTCCGGGCTTGCGTGTGAACCCGGCGGGCGCAGGCGTGGTCGCGGGTGCGGCCGCGGGAGGGGGCGGAGAGGTGCGTCTCGGGGTTCTCTCGGGGCGCCCTCTAGCGGCGCTTCTCACAGCCTTCCCGGAAACCTCCCAAAGGTTTAGTCTGCGCGTCACCCAGGCACCTTCGCAAAAGGAAAAGAGGAATTCGTCTTGTGAACCCTGACTAGGGACCTTGCTGTTTATTCCTTGGCCGGTCGGGAAGTGAAACTCAGGAGAGCCAGACTTGGGCAACAGGGGGGTTAGAGCAGCGGTTTTCTAAAATGTGGGGCGGGGCACCCTGTCGGTCCAAAGGTCCTTTCAGGGAACCTGTGTCAAAACTAGTTTCATAATAATAGTAAGACGTCATTGGCCTTTTTCATTCTTGCTGGAATTTTCCAGAGGCGACCTGATGTGTGAGTGATGAAGTCATTGATGGCTCTGATGACTTATGTAATGTGTGCTTGTATATTCTTGTGTTTTCTAAAATTTCCTAAAGTAAACTATTTGGATTCCTTAATAATTTTTCTTTAATACTTGTAATTTTTAGACTTAGCACACTGCCTTTCTTATTTTTTTCCTTCTTGTTCTTTGTTAAATCTCTTGACCCTCTTTGTGGAAACATTCTCCTGCCTGAGGTAACACTCTTCACAATTTCCTTCAGTAAAGATCTGCTTTTGAAAAATTGTCTGCTTTGCTTGTCTAAATATGTCTTCAATTCATCTTAAGATTCTTGAAGGACTTATTTCACTACTTAGAGAATTTGAGTTTGGAAATTATTTTCTTTCAGCATAGTGATGATGTCAGATTATCTTCTGGCTTCCATTGCTGTTGAAAGTTGTAATCCCTACTTGCTCCATTCTCTGTGCTTCTTTTTTCCCTTTTGACTTTTTATTTTGAAATAATTACAGATTTACAGAACGTGTGGTGACAGTATTCTGGTGCCCAAAGGAATGTGTGTTTGTGCATTCTTATGTTTAATAGAGTTTTAAAAGGTAGGCTTTTTGGATTCTTCAGTGATTTTTAAATGTCCTGAGAGCAAAATGTTTGAGAACGGTTGAATTAGATTATAGCTATTTCTTGATCATACCACTGGAATAAGTATTCAAGCCTCTTGCAGATAGTTTTTCTTTTATAACCTACCATCCCAGACAGAGCCCCTACGGGCTTGCTTTGGCCCCCCTGCCTGGGTTCCAGGATGAGTCAAAGCATGAAAGGGGCCCACAAGGTTCTCAGTCCCTAGAATGCGAGGTGGACTATCACCAGATGACCCCCCACCAAACATTCAACAAGTGATTCTCTGCCTTTGCTAGCAATATCCTGTATGTAAAAAAGAAAGCAAAAGTATGTTCTTTGTTAGCCTTCCCACCCTCTGGGGATGTTGCAAAGTGACTCACCCAGGAGTTTATGAAATGTTCTTTCTCAAAGATCTTTAAAAATAGCATTGATTCTATGTGCCTAAGCCACTTCAGGTAGTGTCTTTTCTGACACCATGACACTTGGATGAGCATCCACAGGCCCCGCCCTACTCTGTTTGGCTCCAACTTGTGGGAGGAGCTAGAGAGCACGTTTCCTCTGTGTTTACTGATAACAGTAAATTAGACCTCCGTGACTAAGCCCTAATGATAGCTCACTTGGTGAAGCAATAGCAAGGCTGTTTTCAGTTTGGGTTGCTTAGTTTTTCAGAATAATGATTGTTTCGTTAAAGTTTGTTTCTTTTCCTATGTATTCTATTTTTCCAGTTTAAATTTCATGCTTTTATGTTCCACTTTGCCATTATGGCAAGAAGAGCCTATTCTTTTTTTTTTAAGATTTTATTTTTTTAACTAATCTCTCCACCCTACCTAGGGCTTGAACTCATAACTGCGAGATTGAAAGTTACAGGCTCCGCCAACTGAGTCAGCCAGGTGTCCCAAGAAGAGCTTATTATGAAAAGCAGATAGCTAAAAAAAACCAGAAACAAAAACAACTCATTGTGATTGTATTTGTATATATGTAGAAGCTTAGAACCATGAGAAATTTGAATCTTCTTATGGTGGTGAACCAAGTTAGGCTTTTCCATTGTCAGGAATAGATACAACGGATGGCTGATGTTACTCTTGATCCTGGAATTTATATTTAAAATTGCATAAAAAAGGATAAACTGGAAAACATTGATTTGGTTAATGAGTCATCACATCAACAAGTACTTACTGAGTCTTGTGCTAGATACTTGGGAGTTATAAAGGAGGATTAAGTTTTGAAACCAGCCCTCAGGGTATACAGTTTACTTTTAGAGATGTGTGTGTATGTAGTTTACTACAACAGAATTAAGGTTTGTGAGAAAGAGAATTCCTATAAAACTAAGGAGGTCTTAGGGTGGAGTAGGAGGAAGGGAAACCACCAAGGCAGGTGGGTGTTCTCCATTCATTGTCTCATTTGATCTTTACAACTGTCTGGTGAAGTAGGTGTTGTTAGCTCCATCTTTACAGCTGAGAAAGTTGGAGGCTCTGAAGGCTTACAAAACTGCCAAAGCTAGGAAGTGATAGAGCTAGGAAAGACAAAATTATGCTGATTTCCATGCCAAAGTGAAACTGTCCAAGCTGCCCTCTTAATAGTTAAACTGTTATGGAAGGTGTCAGGGTTTTCTTTTTCTGTTTATAAAGGTAATAAATATTCATTAAGAAAATTAAGAGAATGAAGATATACAAACGGCCAACAGACACATGAAAAAATGTTCAGCGTCACTAGCTATCAGGGAAATTCAAATCAAAACCACTCTAAGATACCACCTTACACCAGTCAGAATGGCCAAAATTAACAAGACAGAAAACAACAAGTGTTGGAGAGGCTGCGGAGAAAGGGGAACCCTCTTACACTGTTGGTGGGAATGTAAAC
>PITA01024428.1:0-26279 GCA_004023965.1 Spilogale gracilis
AGGCTGTCAGTTTTTCCCCATTGAGGATGATATTCGCTGTGGGTTTTTCGTAGATAGATTTTATGAGGTTGAGAAATGTTCCCTCTATCCCTATACTTTGGAGAGTTTTGATCAGGAACGGGTATTGTATTTTGTCAAATGCCTTTTCTGCATCAATTGAGAGTACCATGTGGTTTTTCTCTCTTCTCTTATTGATTTGCTCTATCATGTTGATTGTTTTGAGAGTGTTAAACCACCCCTGCATCACTGGGATAAAACCCACCTGGTCATGGTGGATAATCTTTTTAATGTATTGTTGGATCCTGTTAGCAAGGATCTTGTTGAGAATCTTGGCATCTGTATTCATCAGCGATATTGGTTGAAGTTCTCAATATCCAACTTTTGTAGCAACATGGACTGGACTGGAAGAGATTATGCTGAGTGAAATAAGCCAAGTAGAGAAAGTCAAGTATCACATGGTTTCACTTACTTGCGGTGCATGAGGGGTAACCTGGAGGACAGTGGGAGAAGGAAAGTAAATGGGAAGCAGGGTTATCCAGGGAGAAAAACAAAACAACAGAGACTTTGGACACAGAAACAAACTGAGGGACTTGGAGGGATGGGGGTGGAGGGATGGGAGAGCCTGGTGGTGGGTACTGGGGACACCTAAAGCGTGGAGCACTGGGTGTGGGGAATGGGGAATGAATCTTGGAACACTGGGAAAAAATTTAAGTAACAATAAAAAAAATTTTTTTTAAAAAGTAGATTAGTAGTTGAGTCTCCAGATGAAAATTACAGTCCAGACAATACCTTGATTTCAATCTGTGGGACCCTTAATAAAGGACCAATTTAAGCCATATTTAGACTTCTGATCCACAAGGACTATGAGATAATGTTATTTAAACTACTAAGTTTATAGTAATCTGTTCAACAGCAATAGAAAATCCTTGGGGGTAGGCAAGGGTTTCTTTAATAGGATGCAAAAAAAGTGTTAACCATAAAAGAGATGATAGTAAAATAGACTTCATTAAGAATAAGAGCTTTTACTCACAAAAGAAATCACCATTAAGAGAGTAAAAAAGCAAGTTGTAAAGTGTGAGAATACATTTGCAATCATATATCCAAAGAAAAAGGTCAATTCAGTAAAATAGGAAAACATTCCATTAATCAATAGTAATATATGGACACCTTGATTTTGTAATGGAATTAAACAGGAACTTCACAGAAAGTAAATCAAATGGCTGTAAATACATGAATAGGTGTTTAAAATCATTACTTTTTAGGAAAATGAATATTAAAACCATAATTTAAAAAAATATCTACACATCCCCTGAATAGCAAACAATTTAAAATAAAAAAAAATAAAGTAAATAGTGTCAGGACATGATACAACCAGAACCCTCAGGCACTCTGCTGGTGGATATGTATACTGACACAACTGCTTCTGAAATTGGTTTGAAATTATCTCCCAAAGTTGAATATACACATACTCTAGGATCCTATTATTCCACTTCAGTGTTACTTAACAAAAATGTGTACATATGTATTAGAATACATATATCCTTGAATATTCATATTTGACAATACTGAGTCAAAATTTATAAACAACTCAATGTTCATTAATAATTGTGGTATATCCATAGAGTGTGATATATTCATACAGTGAGATATAACAATTAAAATGATTAAAAAGATTGTTACATGTACAACATAGATGAATATCACAAACAAGAAGTTAAATAAAAGAATCCAAACAAAAGAATACATAATATGTGAATCCATTTACATAAAGTTCAAAACAATCAAAATCATGGCTCTAAAAATCAAAATGCTTTGTTACTTTGGTATAATAAGTAGAGGCCTGGTAGAAAGAGAGCTTCTGGGTACTACTAAATGTTCTATTTCTTGATCTGGGTGATAGTTACACAAATGTGTGTGTGTGTGTGTGTGTGTGTGTGTGTGTGTGTGTTTTGTGAAGATTCATAAAGCATACACTTAAGTGCACTATGTATGTATGCTACCATATAATAAACATTAACAAAAACGGTGAAATAAATATATTAATCAGGAAGATGCATATGAGAAAAGGAGATAGTTTGTGTGATTTTGACACTTTCAGAGCCCAGAGAAATAAAAGAGGTAGTAAAGTATATAAAATAGTTAAAAGATCCAGAGGAACTAAGCAGGTAATTTCAAAGCAAGGGGAATGGATATTCATTCAAAAAGAACTCTGGTGATATTTCCTAAGAAAGTCTTTCTGCAAGACTGCTGGTGATGACACATGAAAGCAGCAGACAATGATACATAAAGAAGCACGGAGCAGGCCCTGTTCTTTGTGAAAAAGACCATTTTCCCAACAACAGACCACAGTGCTCAAAAGAATTTGGAATCGATGCTACATTATCAGCATAATTGTATTGACTAGGTAATGGGATGAAAACTTGAGATACGAAAAGAATGTGTTACTCCATTTCTATTCTGGCTAACTTTCCTGCATTACAAACTACTTCAAATATTTAGTGGCATGGGGTGCCTGGGTGACTCAGTCATTAGGGATCTGCCTTTGGCTCAGGTCATGATCCCCCGGGGTCTTGAGATCAAGCTCCACATCAGGCTCCCTGCTCTGAAAGGAGCCTGCTTCTCCCTTTCCCCTCCCCCTGCTTGTGTTTCCTCTCTTGCTGTCTTTCTCTCTGTCAAGTAAATAAATAAAATCTTCAAAATAAATAAATAATGAAGAAATAAACAATAACAAATTTTAGTGGCTTAAAACAGTAACTTACTGGGGCGCCTGGGTGGCTCAGTTGGTTGAACGACTGCCTTCGGCTCAGGGCATGATCCCGGAGACCCGGGATCGAACCCCGCATCGGGCTCCCTGCTCGGCGGGAAGCCTGCTTCTCCCTCTCTCACTCCCCCTGCTTGTGTTCCCTCTCTCGCTGTGTTTCTCTCTGTCAAATAAATAAATAAAATCTTAAAAAAAAAAAAAACTGTAACTTACTATATTTCATGGTTTTGTAGGTCAGAAATGCAGGCAAGTCTCAGCTAAGCATTTCTTATGTTCCATGTCATATCAGTTGCTATAACTTGGTGGTAGTTAGCCTGGGAAGGAGGTCACTTGGAGGGTCCAAGACAGCTATACTTCCACATTAATACCTTGGCCAGGATGGCTGGAAAACTGGCTGGGCTCAGCTAAAACTACTGATCAGAATGCTCACATGTAACCTCCTCAGAATGGTAGTCTCAAAGTAGTTGGACTTCATAGAGAAGCTTAGGGTTCCCAAACAGTGTTCCCAGAAGTGAGTATTCCAAGTGGTTCAGGAGAAGTTGCAAGACTTCCTATGACCTAGCCTTTGAAAGTCTCCAAATTTCACTATCAAGGCTTGATTTTGTTAGTCAGACAAGTCAATTGGTTGAGTCTGGTTTTGAGAGGAGGAGGGTGAACCAGACTATTACATGATGAGGATAGTATGCATATACAGAGAAGAAAGGAAGTGATGCCAACTATCTCAGAGATATGCCACCATACCACATCAGTTCCTTGTTATACTAAGACATTCTTCATACTAAATTAGTGGTTTGCACTGCTTCAACAGAGGAAGTACAAGGTATACAAAAAAACAGGAGTCAAATTTTACCTTTAATGTGAGGATGAATACCTACAACCGAGGATCAGCAACTGGAAGGTGGCAACAGATGCCAACATGGAAAACAAAAATAAATGCCCTGGCCCTCTGGTGCTAGACACTGAAGGAAGCATCTAGTATACATATGCATTTTCAGGGAGAATGGAAAGGAGAAAATCCTGACTGAATTGACAAATTATTGACTTGATTACATTTACCTTAAAGTGACAGTGGTTACATTTTCACATTTGAGCTACTAGACAGAATGGAATGAGACAGATTATTTTCAGTTGTAGGAAAATAAAATCATATTTTTGAGCTTCTAAATCTGTGGGCAATTAAATTAATGCATATACAATTGCTTTAAGCTTTCGCTCCTATTGGTTTGACCATCTTAACTATTCATATGCCACAACTTAGGAATAGTTAACTCTGATAAGTATGTTTCCTTTCTAACTGTTTCATTTTCCCGAAATCTTGATTTTTTTCTTACACTCTCATAGCAAAGAATAAATTGCTTTATTATTTGCTTCAAGTCCATAGTCTTGATGACTTTTAAAATCCAATTTGTCTTAAACATAAAATATTTACTATTTTAAACACCTAGTTAATTTCTATTGACTCAGACACTTCTTAATATTATACTCCTGAGACTGTCCAGTCCATTACTCCTAGAGGAGCCCCTAACATAATACCTTCTCAGGTTCAATATTATTTGTTTTTGGAGAAGCTTTTGTCCTTGAGCAGAGTTATAATATTTCTTCAGAGACAGTTGGGCAAATATCCATTGAGATAAGCCACCAGATATAACTGGAGCAAAAGTACTTTTGAAGTGCAGATAGAACTTCAAAGAGTAGCATTTCACGATGTGAACATAAATTTGTAATTGTGTATTTATTTGCCATAAACACATAAAATGGTTATAGACTTAGCAAACACACCAACAACCAAGGCAGACACAAATACAGTGTGTGTAGTTTTTCCACAAAGAAATTCTGGGTCATCTTATTAATTTTAGTTTTCCTATTGGTGTATTCCATTTGTACTACACCCCAAATCCTTATACCTACCAGATACAGAGAAGGCTCTGTTCATGCTCAAATGATTTCCCCTTACACTCTTGCTCTTCTTCAGTTTATGCTCAACCAAAAGCCAGAGTGATCCATTTAGACTTGTCGACATGTCAGTCCTCCAACAGAATAAAGAGCATACTGAGAATAAATCTCCCTTCCAACAAATTCCCTTACAACAGCAGACAAGATTCCTGTAGGGTCTGGACCTGCATCACCTTTCTGCTCTCATTTACCGTTTGTACTTTATTCACGTTGCTTCAGCATCACAGTCATCCCCTTGCTGTTCCTGCATCCTATCAGGCATGTGCTCCTCTGACTATGTCAATCTTAGCCCAGATTTCCAACATAGCTGATCCCTTAACCTTTTGTTGAATCTTTGCTCAAATGTTATTTTCTTAATGAGAACTTCCCTTAAAAATTTCACCCACCAGATGCATTTTTCCATAGCTCTTATCACCCATAACATACTAAATATTTGTCTATTTTTATTTTCTATACCCACACATCAAAATGGATGAGTGTAGAAAACAGAATTCCCTCTATGAGGAAATTTTTTTCTGTTTTGTTCACTAATGTGCCGCTAACCCCTATAACACTGCTTGGCACATAGTATGCCATCAGTAACATTTGCTGAATGAATTAATGCTGGCATAGGATATAGCTATTACTGCCAAAAAAAATGGTAAGCATCAGTTATGCTGCCTTTTTTTTGATATGTCTCATTTTTAACTACTAACATCCAGAACTTCTGCTATTCATAATGGCATACCAAATCTTCTGTCCATCCTACCTGCAATACTTTTTATTACTACCTTCGTCCTTTCTAAGGGACCATGACAGCCATTAATTATTCCTGGAGACCTAGTTTTGGGTCATGACCCCTACTTTAGACAATTATGAGAATGACATTTCTCTGTACACGTGTAAAATCATAATTACTGGTACTACTGCCCAGGATTACTTTAAGATAAACATTGAGATGTTTTATGTTTCTGAGGGCAAAACAACTGGTTAAAATTTCTTTAATAACTGTAATAAGTGGAAGGGAATGATAGTTTGAGACCAGGAATAGAGAAAATCAGCCATACCATATTAATAATGTTGCAGCAATCAAATATTTCTTTCTTCCATGAACATCCTGACCCAAATTTAAGGCACAAGAGGCCAGTCAAGGAGAAAGACCTAACAAAGAAAAATGAAAATCTTGTGACACTAAAACCAATGGCTACATGCAGCTTTAAAACACTGAACTCAATACAAATAACAACTAAGAATTAAATAAAGTCTCAGAGAATAGGTTTCAAAAGTAGGTATTTCAGGAAATAATATTACTAGACAATGACCTAGAACATTAATGGGGCTATACCAGATTTCTTAAAGTTCATGTATGACAGCATTCTTCAAAATCAGGACTTCTTAAGGAAATGATGCTTGATGAGCACAAGCAGACTCCTACTGGCCTACAAACCACCTGCTCTTTGTACCTGAACGAGTTAGGGAAACAAAAATGCTGCTGAATAAGGATTAAACAAGGTATGCTCAGTGTTCTATTTATTTAATTTTTATTGAAATTCAATTAATTAATATATAGTATATTATTAGCTCCTGGGGCAGAGTTCATTGATTCATCAGTCTTATATAATATCCAATGCTCATTACACCACATACCCTCCTTAATGTCCATCACCAGTTACCCCAACTCTCCACCACCCTCCCCTCCAGCAACCTTGTTTGTTTCCTATGATTAAGAGTTTCTTATGGTCGTCTTCCTCTCTGATTACATCTTGTTTTATTTTTCCCTCTCTTCCCCTATAATCCTGCTTTGTTTCTTAAATTGTGCATATGAGTGAGATCATATGATAATTGTCTTTCTCTGACTTATTTAATGTAATACCCTCTCATTCCATCCACATCATTGCAAATGGCAAGATTTCATTTTTTGATGGCTGAGGAGTGTTCCATTGTATATATATATTCCACATCAGTCAGACACAAAAGACTACATATTGTATTCTTTCATTTAAATGACATTCTAGAATAGGAAAAACTAACTTATGGTTAACAAAATAGAAAAGTATTTTCCTTGGGGATAGAGGCAGGGTTTGACTGGGGAGGGTCATGAAGGAATTTTCTTGGTTGGTGATATCTTGATATACATTTGTTTTAAACAAGTGTATTTATTCGTCAAAAGTCAGTAAATATAGGGCACCCAGGTGGCTCAATCAGTTTACCATCTGACTCTTGATTTCAGCTTGGGTCATGATCTCAGGGTTGTGAGATAAAGCCCCACATTGGGCTCCATTCTCAGTGTGGAGCCTGCGTAAGATTCTCTCTCTCCTTCTCCCTCTAGCCCTCCCTACCCTCTCTCTCTCGCAAAACAAAAACAAAAACAAAACAAAACCCCTCAGTGAATGTGCTGGTGTTTGTGCATTTTATTGATATATCAAAAGAAAGATAGTAATCCAATATTGAATTATAGTTAATAATATGCATGCTGAAATATTTAAGGAGTAGTATATTGATATCTGCAATTTACTTTGAAATGCATCAAAAAGATAAGATGAATTAAAGGAGGGATAAAGGGATACATAAAATGTGATAGCACGTATAGGACTATATAAATAATAGAATTTGGGTTGCAGTTATATATTATGTGGTTTTCACTATAAAATTCTTTCAACATTGCTATATGTTTGAGAAAAATCATAATAAAGTGTTCTAAAACTTAGCATCTCGGGCCGTACCATGCCTGATAAGAGAAGCCCTTCTGGATTAAAGATCCTTGCAATCAATTGCATTTCTTAGGATGGATGAACCTGAAGAAAGACTTAAAAAAAGACCCCCAGCACTTTCTTTCCTATCCCCAATGACTTGTTTTAGGTTGGATGAACTCTTGGTCACAGGAACCCTGGCATCCAAATATGATAAGAATAGAAATATGCTTCCTCCAGTAAAAGGATGACATATAAATAGACTTTTAGACTCACTGGTCTTATGATTGCAACGTTTTACATAAATTCATATAATGAATGTTTAGATGTAGGAGTTATTTCAGCATCATTGCAATTGTATCTTCTTTTTCTCCTTGTAAAAAATACGTTGAAATTTATTTCAAGGATCCTTATAAAAGTAATAAGGTAATGTAAAAACTATCATAAAATGGGCTGCCTGGGTGGCTCAGTCATTAAGCATCTGCCTTCGGCTGGGGTCATGATCCCGGAAACCCGGGATCGAGCCCCACATCGGACTCCCTGCTCAGCCGGAAGCCTGCTTCTCCCTCTGTCACTCCCCCTGCTTGTGTTCCCTCTCTCGCTGTGTTTCTCTCTGTCAAATAAATAAAATTTTAAAAAAAAACTATCATAAATCAAATCATATATTTTTATAGAAAATAGTAGAATAAAAATCGCTTTTTGAGATCAGATGTCAAATTCAAAGAAATTTACGACCTAAGAAAAGCAACTTTCTATTCTTTAAACATCTAGTCTGTTCAACTTCTTGTGTTGCAGAATGAGAAAGTCATTTTATTATTGCCAATCTGAAAAGGTTCTACTGATCACTGGTCATACTTATAGAAACCTCCAGCGTGAATTCTGCTAACTGAAATATCTTTTTAATAATTGTCTATGTCTCATCTTTTCCATTTTGTTTACTCAGATTCTATGCCTTCACACCTGCCAAAACAAAATAAAAAACAAAACTCAACGCTCAGGTTTCCTTTGAAACCAGTTATATTATGACATACTAATATCACTTAATTTTGGCCCAAAACAGAAATGTAAATAAAAGAAATCTAAAGGTCAAAGGGCATCAAAAATTGAATATGATCCAGGAATTCAATATGCTTCTAAATAAACAAGTGCCCTCTAGGAATGAAGTAACAAAAGCATGAAGTAGAATAAAACATTAACTCAATTCACCTAGTGGGACTCTGTCAAGATAAAGATTCAATAGCGGTTTTAGAGAAATAAGAAACTAGAATATATTTCTGAGAAATGCTCACAAAATATTATCAAAATAATGGAATTTAATGAAAAGCAGTGAAAAAAAAAGTATTAGGCAAGAAACCTGCAAAAGCTGGTGAGCATCTGCCCTTCATATTCACTGAAACATAACAAGATGGAACCATATGTAGAACATTAAACAATGAAGAACACTCATTTAATGGGTCCTTTTCAATCTCTAGAGAACTTACTGTTTCTGAGACATTATACACCATCAATTATTCCCTTCTTTATGAAGATTCTCCACTCTTTCCTAGTACACAGAAAGAAATACAGAGAAAAGGAAGCAATCAGGATAATGACAATGCACTCATCCCCTTGACATTCAAATCTTCAGTCTTCTAGGAAATTCATTAAAAGTTTGACTTAAGTGGATATATTTGTTCTTGCTATGCAGTCAAATGACATAATTTTTAAAAAATAACGGTTTATGTGGGTTAAAAAACATTTCTCTATATATAAATATATATATTTGTGTCCATATATATGTCCATATATATGTGGGTATATATGTATATGTATATTTTATAACATATATATATATGTCATAAAATTTATGGACACAAAAGCCAGAAAAAAGGCAACAAGCAGATATCGTTTACATTCAGTCACATGTTACAGTGGAAGCATTTAAGACTTGCCGTAAAGGAACATGGTAGCTGAAGTGTGACCTCAGTCTCTGCCAGGGAATTTGATACAGATGATCAGATAGATGGAAAATTATCCTACCCCAAATGCCAAACCAAAATTACAAAATCAAGTGCTCAAGATTGCACAAGGCATTGCTCTATTCCAGAGACAGACATAAGGCTAAATAAACCAGCTTAAAATTCTAATAGGAATTTAAAAACTTCAGCTTTGATTTTGCGCAAGTTGTTCCTACACTCAGAGTAGTGGTGTAAACTCTAAAGAGATTTAAATACATGAAACTAGCACAAACTTAAAAATAGGTTCTAGCTCGTATTGCTTGAATGTAAGGAAATCTGTAAAAGCTAAGGAACACTTTGGCAGTAGGACACTTGGCCACAATTAATACTTGACTAATACTCCCTCTTTCTCTCTCTCTCTCTCTCTCTCTCTCTCTCTCTCTTAATTTTTCAAGGGGCTCTGTGTTCCTCAATGTATATTTGAGTTGTCGTAGAGTCAAGTGAGATGGGGAGAAAGAGGAGATGGGAATATCTAACAATTTGAAGTAGAACTATTTCTCTGCCAAAATTAGGTTGTAGAAATAGAAAATTTCCTAGTGCTAGGTCACTATATCCTTCATACTCATTTTGATGCTATATAGGTGAGTTTACTTCCTTTATATGCTTCTGAGTTTTATAAGTTGTAGTTATATGTGTTGTTTATATAAAAAATGAATAATGTGACCACTCATTTTGACAGGCTAATGAGGTGTAGGAGTACAAATGCTAGAAGTATGTGATTTTATGGAAAGTTCTACTATCATACTTGATCTCCAAAATATGCTGCTGCCTTATTATAAAACCACTCACAGCAATAGCTAAGTGAAGAGACTTCTTAGTTTCCAGTGATAGTCACCTCTGCTATAAAAAAAAAAAAAATGCTGGGGTGCCTGGGCAGCTCAGTTGGTTGAGCGACTGCCTTCAGCTCAGGTCATGATCCTGGAGACCCGGGATGGAGTCCCACATCAGGCTCCCTGGGCAGGAAGTGTGCTTCTCCCTCTCTCACTCCCCCTGCTTGTGTTCCCTCTCTGGCTGTGTTTCTCTCTGTCAAATAAATAAAATCTTTTTAAAAAATGCTCTGGGTTGTTTTTGAAACAAAAAATAATTAAAAACCCAGGAATACTCCAAAAACCGATGTTAGTCATCAAAACAAACTAGCAAAGCCTAAAAGTCCTTTGAAAGTACCAGTCTTGTGAAAGTTATAACAAACTTAGTGCTTACTCTTCACAATCAGCAGTTACAGTTTTTCACTTGACTAATTTTCTTGGATATTGGCATTATTCCCAGCTAGTATTTTTCTCACTCTAAGATGCTCTCTGGTACATTTATACTTTAAGTTAAAATGTTGCCCAGATACTTTACATTGCATTTTTCAAATGCACATTTCCTTCAAAGTACCAATTTTTCATGAGAGGTAAATACCTTTCTCTTTGACCAAAAGATAACCTTTTTTTTCTTTAAGTCAATCATTTTTAGAATGATTATCTTTTTTTTTCCCTTTAAGTCAATCATTTTTAGAAATTAACCTTTGTATTATAGCACTAAAGAAAAACATTGGTAAAATTTTTTGACTTTTTCCTTCTTCCTTCAAAATTTTCCCTCTAACATCCTGGTGGCATGAACAGTCAATATGTGAAACATCGGTCTCACATATATTTTAAACCAGTGGGCATCAAACTGTTTCTCGACAAAAGAGAATGACTGGGCTTCCAATTACTGTGACGTAAAATGCAGAAGAGAAGAAACACTTGATTTCACCTCTGAATCTCTGCTTTATAACTGACATATTTTGCATGCTATGAATAATCTTATTCACAGCTTTCTGACATATCTGCCTCAACAAATAAGCTGTCTTATTACTTCACCTTTGTGGAACTTGTCTATCTTTCAATTCAAACTTCATGTAATAGAGCAAGGAGGGAATGCGTTAAGAGCCAAAAATGATATTTATACAAGAATGCCTCTCACATTCTTTCTGAATCTATTTATTTTAGTTTGAATAGAATCAAAAAAACCTAAAGACAATACGGTATAATTATGAAGAACACAGACTGTGGAGTTAGATTGTCTAAACTAAATCATGGTTCTGTTGTTTACTAGCTCTGTGACCAACCTTGGGCAAGATAACTTAAACTTAGGGTTCTCTTGGATCACGCATAAGATGAACACAGTAATAATACTTTGTATAGAGTTGGTATGGGATAAAATTAATTAAAATATGTAAAATACCTAAAACTGTGCCAACCACATAGTTTTTGCTTCATTTCTAAGCCCATAAAAATGCTATAAACAGCAGGAAAGAAGAGGGACTTCTGTAGGCATTTGCACCTACACCAGCAAGCATAATCAATTAAAAGTCCACTTTGTAGCCATGGGGAGGAAGTTAGGGTGTTGTTTAAAAATAAACATAAAAACTGGGTCCATTGAGTCTGGGAATAAAAGCCTAGTGAGTACCCAAGGGCACATCACTCGTTCACGTCACGATAGAGCAGTGAAAGTCTACAAAAAGGAACCTGAACCAATCTGTCCAAAGGCGTCTATTTCATTTCAGTGAAATAGCTGAGGCTTATAAAAATGATACTGAGCATCCAAGAAGTGATTCAAATAGACCAATGATTCAATTAAAGATGAAATACATTTTGAATGATTTCTATTTGAAAGAGTCAAATAAAAAATTTTAGTGCCTTAATAGATATATACTCTGCTATCCAAAATACCCAGTTATTCCGAAGGATTTAATCTAAGTGGTTTTATAAGAAGACACTGAGAATAAAAACAAAATATAACATAGCACATTATTTCACGAGGAAGTGTGCCAAAGACTGCTAATTGTCCCCTGCCTTTCATTCTCCGAGTTTTCTTTTTGGAAATAGAAATGTCCCTGAGTATATGGAGTTATGACTACCTGGTCATCTAGGGACTACACACCTTTGTCTTCCTTGCAAATCAGTGAGACCATGTGACTAAACTCACATCACTGGAATGTAAATGGAACTATATAATTTACTTGCTTCCTTTTAAGATAATTGCTTGCCTTCTACTTCCTCTTCCTCTTTCCACAAGCTGTACTGGGAACATGAAGCAAGTAAACTACCTCTCCCACATAGATGAGGAGACAAGCAAGGAAACCTGGCTTAACAGAAACACAGAGGGAAACTGGGTCCCTGGGTCAAACTGTGGAGGGAACAGAGTGCCCTATGTCCACTGGACCCCATGCCTCCCTTAAGGCAATTAATGCCTATCTTACTTGAGTCAGAGCACTTTGGAATCTTTTTGTTGTAGTAGACTCGTATTATTTTAATAAATTTTGAGAAAAATGATAGAAATTAAATTCAAACCTGTATTGAGTGAAAGTTTTTTGCAAGTTACTGTGTTTGGCTCTATAAAGATGCAGTATTAATTAGATGCAAGTTCTGCCCTCAAAGACTTTATAATCCAGAAAAGATGAGCTAAGTATCCAGACAATTATATTACCATATAGTCTATGTTGCTTATCATCTGAGAGTTATAAACAAGATGCTATGGGATCATAGTAGAAAACAATTTTATTGGAGCAAGAAATCTTGAATCAGAAAAATCTTCATGAAGATGGCCTTTAAGAAAAACCTATAATTCAAAGGATTTCAAAAACAGAGACAAAGACATGAAGCAAAACAGTATGAATGAAAGCCTTATAGCAGAAAAGTGACCTGCGAATGTGTCCTGTTAGAATAGAGGGTAGAGTTGAAGGGCCTTGAACTAGGTAAGCTGGAAGAGTAAGTTTAGGCCATATTGTGAAGAACACTCAATTATTATTATTACAAAATGTGCATTAAATTCTTTCAATAGGCATTTTGCTAAATGCCTTATGTGTACTTTCTCAATTTATCATCAAAATAAATCTTTTATATACCTCATAAAACATTTTATCTATCACCTCTAGTGTGAGAAATGTGTACCTAATTCAATAGGAAACAAAAACTTGGAAGAACTATGAGAAATTGAAGGGTACTCTCTAACTGGGCTTCAGTAAGGCTAATCACAAGGTAGGAGTGTGCAGTACAGGATGTAAAGGGGAGCAGTGAGAATGTTTATATACATATATGTGTGTATATATATATATATGTTTTATATTTATGTTTATGGAAAAGTTTTCAGAGAAAAGCATTTGAATGTATATAAATATATATATATATATATATATATATATTTGCAATAGGCAAGGTAAGAAATGGGTGCTTAAACTAGTAGGGCTGCATTGAAACTGGAAAAGAGAGGATAGATTGGAAACATGAAGAACTTGGCAAGTAATTCTGTGACTGTGTTACAAGTTCAATGAAAAAAAAAAGGAGAAAAACCCAGGGGTTAGAATCTGAGCTCCAAAATTAGTGAAATAAGGAGTGAGGAGTTAATAGTAACAAAAAATAGGAGGTAAAGAGGTACGTGAGGCACACTGAGATGTTAAGAGTCTAAGGAGAGAAAATTTGCTTTCTCAGTATCATGCCTTACATGCCTTTTGACTTTGCAAAATTGGCTTAATGTTTTTAAACCTGTTTTCTTCTCTGAAAAAAAAAATAGGAATAATAATATCCAGCTCATAGGCTTTATTTGAGGATTAAATAAGATAGTGTTTTTTAAAAGGGAGAGAAACAGAAAAAGGTTTCTGTTTTTGTAACAGAAAAAAGAAAATAAAAGGAATAAAATCTCAAGGGAAGAAAGAGGTTAGATCAAGCACTGCAGATAGCACACAATAGGCAATCACTAAAAGTGGCTAAAATCTTTGCCGCGGCTGCTTCTCTTGAGCATTATGAAAAAGTGGGAAAAGGAGGTATAGGTTTGAAAGGAATTTATGCATTGAAGATGTGAGAGTTGATGAAATCATGAAAGAAATGAAATAGTTTTGAGGAGAAAACATTGGGACATATCTCCATTTACAGATACATTTTAAGGAGAGACAGGAGCTAGTGAAGGAGACAGGAAGAAATATTAGTGAGGCTAGAAGGAATAAAAAATGGGGGAAAAGAAAATCCAAAGAGAGGTTGGTCAATATGTGGAGAAAAAGAGTTGGGATCTGAAAAAAATGGTACTGATTTTAGTAGTAGAATCAAGAAAATGAAGCTTATCGGAAACAGAGACCTAAATATGTTTGTCAACACAGGAAAGAGTTGGTAGGGAAAAAGATAAAATTTGTAACAGAAAAAGGAAAATCAAAGGAATAAAATCTCAAGGGAAGAAAGAGGTTAGATCAAGAGTATAGGTGGAAAGACTAGCCTCTGCCAGGGGGAGAGACACATTTTTCTCATAGAAGAAAATGGAGAGACAAAGGGGGAAGGAAAAAAAAGATATTGAAGGCAACTGGGCATTATGAGAAAATTTATTTAAGTTGGCTTCTTAGTAAAGTAATAGGTTAGGTTACATACTGAGGGAAATTGAAATGGGTAAAATTAAAGACTTGAAAGGATATTTACCAAGTCTATTTTTCCCCTCAAAGCCTTCATTTTTTCTAATATTTGAAAAAATTTTAAGAGAAAAGCATCTTGAATGACTGAAATGACTCATTTCCAATCATTTTCACTCCTTAATGTCAATTCTTCCTAAAAAGGAAATAAATGGTGATAGTGAGGGAAGGAGTGACAAATTGCACAGCATCTTGGGGGACCTAGGTAACTCAGTTGGTTACTCAGCCATGATCGCAGGGTCCTGGAATCGGGCACCATTCAGGGGAGAGTCTGCTTCTCCCTCTCCGTCTGCCCCTCCCCTTAATTGTGCATGATTTTGCTCTCTCTCTCTCTCTCTAATAAATAAATAAAATCCTTAAATTAAATAAATTAAATCATTCACCTTCCTATGGAATAACTGTGATTCAATTTTTATAGATCTTTCTACATCCGCTGTACTAGATTGAATGTTGCCCCCTAAAAACTCATGTCTACACAGAACCTCAGAATGTGACCTTGTTGGAATCTTTGCAGATATACTTAGTTAAGATGGGTCATACTCAATAAGGGTGGGCCTTAATCGAGTATGACTGGTATTGTCATAAGAAGAGAGAAATTGAGACACAGACACAAATGTAGAAGGAAGACCCATGAAGAAAGAGGCAGGTAATGGAGTTGTGTTGCCTTATACCAAGGAATGCCTGGACTCTCAGAAGCTGGAAGAGGCAAGAAAGGATTTTCCCCTACCAGCTTCTGAGGGAGCAGAGCCCCAGCTACATCTTGATTTTGGACTTCTGGCATCGAGAACTGTAAGAGAACATGTTTCTGTTATTTTAAGTCACCTAATTTGTGGTACTTTGTTATGGCAACCCTAGGGAACTTATATACCTACCAAAGAAAAATAAGGGACATACGTCTTATGACTAATGGACCTTCCTATATTAAATTTCCTAAGGATCATCCAAAAACCAAAAGAATTATTTTTTTACCAGAATTTAGCTTTGTTGAGTCTGCATCCCTCTTTAGAAATAGCAGAAAAATATTTCTTAAACTGTCATTGTAGATAGACTAACAATTTACCTGAAAGTCCTGAAAAATAATGGGAAGAGAATATAAGAAAAAACAAATTTTAAATCCATCGTATAAAAAAATTACCCAAGTGCCATTAGTCCCAGAGTTCTACAGAAGAGGTCAATCATGGGTGCCTGGGTGACTCAGTCATTGGGTGTCTGCCTTTGGCTCAGGTCTTAATCCAGGAGATCCAGAATTGAGCCCTGCATCAGGCGCCCTGCTTGACAGGAAGCCTGCTTCTCCCTCTCTCACTCCCCCTACTTGTGTTCTCTCTATAGCTGTGTTTCTCTCTGTCAAATAAATAAATAAAACCTTTTTAAAAGAAAAAAAAGAAGAGGTCAAACAACAATGAGAATTAATCATTCAAAATAATGACTCAATAGAGAAAAAATAATAGCCTAAGGTCCTAATACATGTCCCTTAAAAAGGAAAGACACCCAATTAGAACACTGAGCCTCAAGCAATATACAGTAATGAAAGCAAACAAAGTGTTGGGATTTCATCCGGAACTCCTTGATAAACTCCTTGATAACACAGCAAAGGGAATCGCTTGTGCACAGACTGCCAGAAGGGGTGGAAAGGACAAAGGCCCACTCTGTGTTTGAAGACAATGTGACTGAATCTTACCACATATTTGGATAAGAAAAGAACCTGACTCTCTATTCTTTGAGCCTATAAGACATCACAGGAGGAAATAAATCAAAATTTAGAGATCAAGTTCTGGGATTATGATGCAGTTACTCTAGAGAGGTGGTGAAAACATACTACAAAGAACCATTGAGCAACAAAAGAAAAACTTCAGACCTAAGAAACTTTTTCTTGAAACAATGAAATTGGGGCGCCTGGGTGGCTCAGTGGTTAAACTTCTGCCTTTGGCTCAGGTCATGATCCTGCAGTCCCAGGATCGAGCTCCACATCGGGCTGCCTGCTCGGCAGGAAGCCCGCGTCTCCCTCCCTCACTCCCCCTGCTTGTGTTCCCTCTCTGGCTGTGTTTATCTCTGTCAAATAAATAAAATCTTTTTAAAAAATGAAATTGGTGGGAGATAAAGGGAGAAAATAATTTCTTTTTCATTTAGAGAACTCCTGAGAAATATCCTGTGTTTATAAGTGCAAAATGAAAAATATATATATATATAATGGAGTAGAGAGTGGCAAGTAAGAAGTTATGGGGATATTATTTGTAAAGAACATCAAAATTTGATTTGAAAATGAACTGGAATCATTATAGATGTCTAAAAATTTGAGTAGCAAGATCAAAATGATTCTTAAGAAAGATGCTTTTTGCGGCACCTGGGTGGCTCATTTGGTTGGGCAACTGCCTTCGGCTCAGGTCATGATCCTGGAGACCTGGGATCAAGCCCCACATGGTTCCCTGCTCGGCAGGAAGCCTGCTTCTCCTTCTCTCACTCCCCCTGCTTGTGTTCCCCTAGCTGTGTTTCTCTCTGTCAAATAAATAAATAAATCTCATTAAAAAAAAAAAAGAAAGATGCTTTTTACTGCTTCTGTGAGCATAATATATGGAACAGAGACAACAATAAAAGGAATTGGAACATGAGGTAATTGAGTACCCAGACTGGGTTAGGTATGTAAGAAGACAGGATACAGAATTCAAAATAGATTAGATAAAAACATATCTGCACTCAGATTTCGATTCCTTCCATAAACTCTGCAACCCCAAATTCCAATCTTTTATTCTACCACCCTCAAGGAGATGTTCCATCAGTCCTTTGCCTGTAGTCTGTTGATTTCAATAAGCTTTCATTGTCCCTCGTTTGCATTTAGTTCTCACTTCCTTTCCTAAACAAATTAATGACATAATACATAATTATGATCATAGACTTCCACATAACTCCCAACTCCTCCTCTCTTCCCGTTACATTTATCTGACTGAATCCCAGTGCTCATAAAGCCCAGATCCCCATACTCACTCTATCCTTGTACCTGGACAACCGAATACAGCTAAAGAAAAGTAAAACTATGCTCACCCTTTTCCATTTCATTTCGAAATCCTTAACCTTAAGAGAACTTTTGCTCAGCACTCATCCTATCTTCCTGATCCATTCCCTCTCATACTCATTTAGATAATCATTCCATGCCATCTCTATCCTTAAGCCTCCAATACCATCTCCCCTCGACTGATGATTTTGTCTCATATTTCTGTGAAAATAGAGATGAGATTATAAGAGAACTTTTTCAAGCACCTATCACCATGTCTGCTTTTATATGTGCCTTCCTTTTTGATGCTAGAAAAGAATTATCCATGCTCTTCTCAAAGTCTAATCCTTCTTCTTTCTCTAGTCTGATCCCTTCCTACCTACTCAAAGACATAACTCTAACATTTACCCCTCTTCCACCTTTTTCATTACTTTTCCTTTCTCTTAGATTATTACCATTAGCATACAAACATAACATCTTTTAAAAAAAAACTTGCCTTGTTTCCATACTCTTCTTCAGATATTGTCTCATTTCTTTATCCCAGACTACTCAGAAATTTCATTTTCTATTCTAGGTTTTATTTTCCTCTTCTTTTTTGTGGGGGTAGGAGGGCAGAGGGAGAAGGAGAGAGAGAATCTTAAGCAGACTCCATACCCAGCATGGAACCTGTCACTGGGCTCAATTTCACAACCCTGAGATCAAGACCTGAGCCAAAATCAAGAGTTGGATGCTCAACTAACTGAACCAGACAGGTATTCCCTGACTTTTACTTTCTATTTAACCTATTTCACATGGGCTTTTGCCCTTAACTCTTTATAGAAACTGCATATATCAGGTCACCAATTCCAAAACATTGTTATATACAATGGAAAATTCTTTATCTTACCTATCATGGACTTTTAATACTATTGATGATTCCCACTTTGAGACAGTTTCTTCACAGGTTTCTAGGATGGCACTTTCTCTTGGTTCTCCACCTATTGTTAGTCTTTCTTACTTTCTCCTTCCATCTACCCTAAACTTTAAATATTACAGCGGCTCAGGGGCGCCTGGGTGGCTCAGTTGGTTAAGCGACTGCCTTAGGCTCAGATCATGATCCCGGAGACCCGGGATCGAGTCCCACATCGGGCTCCCTGCTCGGCGGGAAGCCTGCTTCTCCCTCTCTCACTCCCCCTGCTTGTGTTCCCTCTCTGGCTGTGTTTCTCTCTGCCAAATAAATAAAATCTTTAAAAAAGACATTATAGCGGCTCATAGTTCATCCTCAAACCTCATCTCTTTTCAATCTATAGTCCTTCAAAATTGGTAAAAGCTAGTCCTGTGGCATTAAAACTCGTCAACATGGATAACTGCCAAATATATCTTCTTTATCCAGATCTTTCTTCTGAACTCCAAAACCATATGGCCTATTTTCCTTATTGTATGTTTGTAATTGAGCTAACAATATGTGAGTATAGTATATTTAGAGTTTGGTTGGATATATAATTTTCATTCTAAAATTAACATGACCAAAGGTGTCAATTCATCAAGAGGAGAGAATAATTATAAATATATATGCACTCAACATTGAAGCACCTAAATATTTTAAGTAAATATTAACGTAACTCAAAGGAGAGGTAGATAGTAATACAATAACAGTGGGGGGCTTCAACATTTCACTTTCAACACTGGATAGAGCATCCAGACAGAAAATGAAACATCCGACCTAAATAGAACAATCCCATAGAGTAAATGCATGTGTGCATGGAGAGAGAGAGGGAGAGAGAGAGGGAGAGAGATGTATATAATATTCCATCCAACAGCACCAGAATACACTATCTTTCTCAAATGCACATGAAATACTCTCCAGGATAGATCATATCACTTTGGGCCACAAAGTAAGCCTTAACAAATTAATGAAAACTGAAATCATATCAGGTATCTTTTCAGACCACAATGGTATGAAACTAGAAATCAGCAACAGAAGGAAAATAAGAAATTTAGAAATATGTGGAAATTAAACAACACACTCTTAAGCAACCCAACTTTATGGCTCGAGAAATTAGAAAAAGAAAAAGCTAAGCCCAAAATTAGCAGAAGGAAAAAGATAATAAAAATTATAGCAGAAACCGATTTTTGGGGAGGTGGCAGAGTACAAGGATCCTAAGCTCACTTTTGGCCCAATGATACACCTAGATAACACCAACATCAGTGTAAATAACCCAGAAAATGTCCCAAAGGCTGGCAGAAGAGACTCTCCACAGTTAATTTAAAGACGAGGCCACAGCAAAAATAGTAGAAAGGGCAGAGACACATTCTAGAACCAAACTGATTCCTGAGACTATCAGCAGGATGAAGGGACTGCAAGGATGAGAAGGGAGAGGGGCAGACTCCACACCAGACACCCAAGTATGGGGAACCTGCACTGGGAAGACAAATCCCCTTTGTCTTTGGGAACTAGAGGAGCTTCACTTCACAAATTTTTATAATCAGTGGAACTTAACACTGAAAACATTAAAATTCAGTGTATTCCATCTAGGAGAACAAGAGGGTGATAGGAAACTGAGTCCTCAACTTTAAAAAGCCAGCATAACAAACAACACTGTGAGATAAGGCATAGCAGCAAAAGCAAAAGAAGTTTGAAAAATTCCCAGCACATACTAAGGGAGGCTTATTCACTAACACAAACAAATGGAAAGATATTCCATGCTTATGGATTAGAAGAACAAATATTGCTAAACACCCATCCTACCCAAAGCAATCTATGGATTTAATGCAATCCCTATCAAAATACTAACAGCTTTGTTCACAGAGCTAGAACAAATAATCCTAAAACTTGTATGGAACCACAAAAAAACCCTGACTAGCCAAAGCAATATTGACAAAGAAGAACAAAACTGGAAGTATCACAATCCTAGATTTCAAAATATACTACAAAGTTGTATTAACCAAAACAGTATGGTGCTGGCACAAAAATACACACCTAGATCAACAGAACAGCATAGAGACCCCAGAAATAAACCCACAATTATATGGTCAATTAATCTGTGACAAAGGAGGCAAGAATATGCTGTGAGAAAAAGTTTCTTTAACAAATGATGTTAGGGGGCACCTGGGTGGCTCAGTGGGTTAAGCCTCTGCCTTCGGCTCAGGTCATGATCTCAGGGTCCTGGGGTGGAGGCCCGCATCGGGCTCTCTGCTCGGCAGGGAGCCTGCTTCCTCCTCTCTCTCTGCCTGCCTCTCTGCCTACTTGTGATCCCTCTGTCAAACAAAAAACAAAACAAACAAACAAAACAAACCCATTGCTAATATTATAAAAAAATGATGTTAGGAAAACTGGACACCTATAAACAAAAGAATGAAAATGAACCAGGTTCTTATACTATGCACAAAAGTAAAATCTAAATAGATTTAGAGCCTAATGTGAGACCTGAAATCATAAAAAATCCTAGAATAGAGCACAGGCAGTACTTTCTCTGACACTTGTCACAGCAACATTTTTCTAGATATATCCCATGGGGCAAGGCAAACAAAAGCAAAAATAAACTATTGAGATTACATCAGATTAAAAAGCTTCCACACTACAAAAGAAACAATCAACAAAACAAAAAGACGACTTACTAAATGAGGGAAGATATTTGCAAATGATATATCCAGTAAGGGGTTAAAATGCAAAATATATAGAGGATTTATACAACTCAACACTAAAAATAATAATAATAATAATCCAATTTAAAAACAGGCAGAAGACATGAACAACATTTCTCCAGAGAAAACAAACCGCTAGATAACAAACACAGGAAAAAATGTTCATTCATCATCAGGGAAAGACAAATCAAAACCACAACAAAATATCATCAGAATGACTAAAATAAAGAATGCAAGAAACAAGTGCTGACAAGGATGTGTGGCAACATCCACTGTTAGTGGCAATGCAAACTGGCATAGATATTGTGAAAAACATTATGGAGTTTCCTCAAAATGTTAAAAATAAAATTATCATATGGTCCAGTAATCCACTATTGAATATTTACCAAAATAATATGAAAACACTAATTCAAAAAGATATATGCAGCCTTATTTACTGCAGCATTATTTTCTGTAGCCAAAATAATGAAGAAATCAAAGTGTCTATCGATTGATGAATGGATACAGAAGAGAGGGTAAATGTATACAATGGAATATTACTCAGCCACAAAAAAGAACAAAATCTTGCCATTTGCAAAAACATGGATGGTTCTAGACGGTATAATGTTAAGTGAAATAAGTCCGTGAGAGAAATAAAAATACCATATGATTTCACTGATATATGAAATTTAAGAAACAAAAACAAATGAATAACAAAAAATTGACAAACCAAGAAACAGACTCTTAACTATAGAGAACAAACTGATGGTTATCAGAGGGAAGATAGATGTGGGTATGCATGAAACAGGTGAAGGGCAATGTGTTCTTATGATGAGCACTGGATAATGTATAGAATTGTTGAATCACTATAGTATACACCTGAAACTAATATAACACTGTATATTCATTTTATGGAATTAAAAATTAATTTTAAAAAGATTATACCAGAAATTAATAGAGAAAAGACAATTTAAAAAATCACTAATAGAGTTGGGTTTTTAAAAAGATAAGCAAATGGACAACTTTTAGCTATATTAACCAAGAAAAAAAAAGAGAAAAGTCTCAAAATTATAAATGAGAAAGGAGACATTAAAACTGATATCACAGAAACACAAAGGATTATAAGGCTACTATGAACGATTATATAGCAATAAACTAGATAATCCAGAAAAACAACTGATAAATTTGTAGCAAACAACCTAGCAAGTCTGAATCATGAAAGAATAAAAGTTTGAACAAACCTGTAACTAGTAAGGAGATTCAATCAGTAATAAAACAAAACAAAACAAAAACCAGGACCAGATGATTGCATTGGTAAACCCTATTGAACATTTTAAAACGAATTAATGCCTATACTTCTCAAACTCTTCCAAAAAATTGAAGAGGAGGAAATATTCCCAAACTCATTTTAGAAGGCTAGGATTAGGGGTACATGGGTTGCTCAGTCAGTTAAACACCTGCCTTTAATTCAGGTCATGATCTCAGGGTCTTGGGATTGAGCCCAGAGTCAGGCTCCCCACTTAGTGAGGAGCCTGCTTCTCTCTCTGACCCTCTCTCCAACTCATGCTAACCCCCTCCACCCAGTCTCTCTCACATAAAAAAATAAAATCTTAAAAAAAAAAAAAAAGGCCAGGATTACCCTGATAACAAACCAGATGAGGAGTCTACAAGAAAACTATAGACAGCATTGTATTTTGGGGTATGACATCAAAACCATAGGCAAGAAAAGCAAAACTCAACAAGTAGGACTACATCAAATCAAAAAATTTTGCATAAAAGAAACAATCAACAAAATGAATAGGCAACCTATTGAATGGGGGAAAACTTTTGCAAATCATATATCAAATGAGGATCTACAAGGATTGTGAGAACTTGCCTACCAGCAAGTTAATAAATAATAGCCTGCTACGGTTTCACAAATACTGACAAAAGACACGAAACTGGGTCAGAGACAAAAGACCATTTGTCATTCACAGTAATAACAGCAGTCAGTGTAATGTTGTTTAAGTTCCCTAAGCCCCAGTTATCTCAGGTTGATGTGATGAGAGCCAGGCATTGCCAGTAAATGCAGTGGACTGTGTTATAGGAGTTGGGAGGACCTGATGTTACGTAACTGGTTGCCAATAAACCTGCCTATCCTACTCTCTAGAGTAAGATATCTATCTCCACTTTCCTGTGATATAAACAAACCCACTACAGGAAAGCACCTCCCTTTTTACTCCCTCAGCTCCAGACATGCTATCTATCTATGTTGTTCCTTAGAGATGCCAAGTACATTTCCACCTAAACTTATGCTTGGAAGACTCTTCTACATATCTATTGTTCTCCCTCTCTTTAGCTGTATCTCTGGTCTAATGTTACCTTATCCAAGATACCCTTCCAGAGGTAATTATAAAATAATACTCCCTAGTACTTCCTATCCATTACCCTGCTTTATGTTCTTCATTGTTTATCGCCACCTAACACCTTATCTACTTTCTGGCTTTTGGTTTACTTTAGTCAAAGCATCTCATCAATATGAAGTCTCCATTAAGGAATTTGGAGTAGTGTCTGGTACACAGTACCTGAGAGGAAGGAGAAAATAAAGCAAGAAGGACAGAAGTAAGGAGAAAAAGAAAGAGGGAGGGAAAGACGAAAGAGAGAGACAGAGAAGGAGGGTAGAAGTAAAGGAGGAAAAAGCAATTTCAAAATTATTCTAATGTAGTTAGTCTGAGGAGAGCAGCGCCAAAGATTATGAACTTGGTTATAATACATTTTTTAAAAAGGAAAATCATTTTTTAAATTGCACAAGGTTAAAATTGTTAAAATTTATTCAAATGTTCTATTTTATATCAGTATTTCTCATTTACTACGTCTTCATACGGCAGAGAGACAGAGAGGATAAGGTCTTTGGTGTCTTTTTTTATAATCCCATCATGAGAGTCTCATCTGATGGCCTCATCTTAACCTAATTGTTTCAAAGGCCCCATCTCAAATACCACTGCACTGGGAATTAGGGCTTCAACGTATGAACTGTGGTGGGGAAGGTGGGGTTGGAGGGAGACACAATTCAGCCCACAACCACCATTAATATGAACAACATAAAGAAGTTAAGAGCTCCTTCTCAGGCCATGCCCAAGCAGACACAGGTGACATAGGTCACCCATTTTCTACCTTCTCACCAGGTTCAATTTATTTTCCCTAGAGACTTACAGACTAGGGTGATCAAGGGTATTTTAGTTCCTTTACTTAGAAACACCTCACACCAAAATGGACTCCTTAAAATTTTCACCCAAAATGAATAATCCCAAACTTAACATGCATGTGTTTTTAACTCTTAGGATATAAACATAAGGCATCCAGCACAACCTCTTTCCACCCTGAATTCACCCTCAGGCAACAGCTTCCTTTCCATGCTGGAAGGCTGTAGATGCACATGAAGATTTAACACATTGTTTACCATCTTGAATATTTAGAACCATTCAAAATTCAACAATATGGAATTAATTAAATTTCTACAATAAAACACCACAGATGTTTTATGTAAGCATGCAATGACATGGAAAGATATACCTAGTCTATTGTTTAGTGGGAAAAAAAGTTACTAAATAGTATGTGTGTCAGAGAAAGGACAG
This sequence comes from Spilogale gracilis, assembly GCA_004023965.1. Classification (NCBI taxonomy): domain Eukaryota; kingdom Metazoa; phylum Chordata; class Mammalia; order Carnivora; family Mephitidae; genus Spilogale; species Spilogale gracilis. The sequence goes on from PITA01024428.1 coordinate 25,000, forward strand.
AAAAGCTACATGCTCAAAGTGGATCTCTCCAGTGTGCTATGCTTTCCCCTTCTTTTCTGCTTCTCTGTTTCCTAAACTTTCAACAATGATAAATCCTTTTGTAAAAACAGTAGTATCTACTCTCTAGTTTACTTCTATGAAAAACTCACTGACTTCAACACATATACAAATACAATTTACAATGCTTTAGTTGATACATAAGCCTGAATATATTTTCTTGGTTTCACACACATATTTTCCTGACTCATCAATTTTCATGTGAACGTGGAAGTTCTAAAACATCAAGGACAATTTCATCTAATTCTTCAACCTCCTGGTGCTTAATAAAGTAAGATACAAAAAATTTACCATTTATTAAATACAGGAATCAAAAACATGTGATGGAAAAAGGACTTAAAAATTAAAAGTAGACAAAATGTGTTTGAATTGCTAATGTCTATACTTTAAATATATTTATATCTCAAATAAAAACTTCTCTTCTTTTCCCAAGAATATTGTCTCTGCTTCAAGGCTATTAGTATTTGAGACTGTCTCATCTCCAGGGGCTCAGTTCAAACTTTTGTTCAAAAAAGCATCACCAGAGTTCTGTGCCCTGTCACTAGATTGACCTGATTGCCAACTTAATCATTGTTTGGAAATCATGGTTGGATGTACCTATTAGGCTTCTGGAAATTTTTCACATACGTAAGTTATACATGTGCTAAATAATATGCAAAAGATACACATTCAGCATTGTTTATAATAGCAAAAAATTGGCTATAAATTAAATGTTTATTAATAGATGTATGACTAGATTATATCCCATGTGTATGGTAGAATACATAACTCTATTAATTTAAAAAGAGTAGGGCAACTTTTGTGTATGTAATGTTGTGGGACTGAATTGAAAATGAAAAGAGGGGCGCTGGGGTGGCTCAGTTGGTTAAGCAACTGCCTTCGGCTCTGGTCATGATCCCAGAGACCCGGGATCGAGTTCCACATTTGGCTCCCTGCTCGGCGGGAAGCCTGCTTCTCCCTCTCTCACTCCCCCTGCTTGTGTTCCCTTTCTGGCTGTGTTTTCCTCTGTCAAATAAATAAAATCTTTAAAAAAAAAAAAAAAAGAAAAGTGAAAAGAAGCAGAGTCCTACAGAATTATATGCATAGGATGGCAGCATGTGTTTATGTACATGTATATAGTATCATTAAAGAATATACATACCTCTGGAAAAGGGGAACTAAGATAACCAGAGGACAACAGGGAGAAGAGATTTGCTTTTGAAAATAAATCCTTTGGACCTTTT
>PITA01024429.1:0-26244 GCA_004023965.1 Spilogale gracilis
AAACTCAATACCCAAAAAGAAGATGAACACATCAAAAAATGGGCAAGAGACATGAAGAGGCACTTCTCTGTAGAAGATATACAAACGGCTAACAGACACATGAAAAAATGTTCAGCGTCACTAGCTATCAGGGAAATTCAAATCAAAACCACTCTAAGATACCACCTTACACCAGTCAGAATGGCCAAAATTAACAAGATAGAAAACAACAAGTGTTGGAGAGGCTGCGTAGAAAGGGGAACCCTCTTACACTGTTGGTGGGAATGTAAACTGGTGCAGCCGTTTTGGAAAACAGTGTGGAGATTCCTTAAAAATTTAAAGATAGAGCTACCCTATGACCCTGCAATTGCACTACTGGGCATTTACCCCAAAGATACGGATGTAGTGAAAAGAAGGGCCATATGCACCCCAATGTTCATCAAGCAATGGCCACAATCGCCCAACTGTGGAAAGAGCTAAGGTGCCCATCGACAGATGATTGGATAAAGAAGATGTGGTACATATATACAATGGAATACTATGCCTCCATCAGAAAGGACGAATATCCAACTTTTGTAGCAACATGGACTGGACTGGTAGAGATTATGCTGAGTGAAATAAGCCAAGAAGAGAAAGTCAAGTATCGCATGGTTTCACTTACTTGCGGTGCATGAGGGGTAAACTGGAGGACAGTGGGAGAAAGAAAGTAAAGGGGAACTAGGGTAATCTAGGGAGAGAAACGAAACAACAGAGACTTTGGACACAGAAACAAACTGAGGGACTTGGAGAGAGGGGGGTGGATGGATGGGAGAGCCTGTTGGTGGGTACTGGGGACACCTAAAGCATGGAGCACTGGGTGTGGGGAATGGGGAATGAATCTTGGAACACTGGAAAAAAAAATTTAATAACAATAAAAAATAAAAAATAAAAAAAATAAAAATAAATAAAAATTAAAAGGGAGCGGTACCTGGGTGGCTAAGTTGGTTAAGCATCTGCCTTTGCTTTTGGCTTAAGATCACGATCTCTGGGTCCTAGGATAGGATTATTTGGCATAACTTACAAATTAATAAATTTGATTAATAAGTTGGATTAAGCCCCACATTGGATTCCTGCTCAGTGGGGAGTCTGTTTCTCCCTCTGCTGCTCCCCCCAACTCATGCTCTCTCTCTCACAAATAAATAAATAAATGAAATCCTTTAAAAAATTAGAAGGGTGATAAGAATATATTTTTATCAATTAAGTATGTCTGAATGCATTATAAAAAGGGCAACAGAATGGCATAAGAAGATAGCATGGGTTAAAAACATAATGGTTAAGAGGCGCCTGGGTGGCTCAGTTGGTTAAGTGACCCCCTTCGGCTCAGGTCATGATCCCAGAGACCCGGGATTGAGTCCCACATCGGGCTCCCTGCTTGGCGGGAAGCCTGCTTCTCCCTCCCTCACTCCCCTTGCTTGTGTTCCCCCTCTGGCTGTGTTTCTCTCTGTCAAATAAATACAATCTTTAAAAGAAAAGAAAAGAAAACAAAACATAATGATTAAAAAAAATAAGTCACAGTCCTAGGTGTGAATACCTGCATGGCAGAAATTATCAGTTTTTGGAGAAAGACATGATCCTTCAGATTGAAAAAAACATTGGGTGCCAAGCAGAATATAAAAGAACAAATCCATTTCTAGACACATTTTGATAAAACTGTATTATGCCAAAGGAGTGCTATTAGAGCTAAAGATAAATTTTTTAAAAAAGATTTTATGTATTTGACAGAGAGAAACACAGCCAGAGAGGGAACACAAGCAGGGGAGTGAGAGAGGGAGAAGCAGACTTCCTGCCGAGCAGGGCACCCGATGTCGGGCTCGATCCCGGGTCTCCACGATCATGACCTGAGCCGAAGGCAGTCGCCCAACCAACTGAGCCACCCAGGCGCCCCTAAAGATAAATTTTTGATAAAATAGATCACCTACAAAGGAATGACGATGGACTGAGGGCAAATGCCAGGAAAAAAATGGTATAATACCTTCAGGCACTAAGAAAATAACTCAAAATCTAGAATTATATGCCTAGATAAGTTGATAGGCAAAAGACATGGGAGTGTTAAAAAATTGTGAGAAGAAAAAATTTGAAAAAGCAAATTATTTTGTTTTGAAACAAACACTGATCCTAACTTTATTAAAATCATTTAAAAAAGTAAACAAGTAACATTTACTAAGTTTGTGACAGTGAAGGAAGTATGTAACAATGGAATAGAATAAGTGTATAGTATTAATTTGTAAGTTATGCCAAATAAATTGAAGTGTATTTAAAAATTGGATAAAAATTTATTTTTTATTTTTATTTTTTAAGATTTTATTTATTTATTTGACAGAGAGAAACACAGCTAGAGAGGGAACACAAGCAGGGGGAGTGAGAGAGGGAGAAGCAGGCTTCCCACTGAGCAGGAAGCCCGATGCGGGGCTTGATCCCGGATCTCCAGGATCATGAGCTGAGCCGAAGGCAGCCGCTTAACCAACTGAGCCACCCAGGCACCTCTGGATAAAGAAAATTTAGATTGAGATATACATTACCCAGTACTTGACAGTTGAAACATCTTATTTTAATGGAGTTGTTTAGATCCCTGTTTCTAGAATGAAAATGTGCACAGAATACATGGGATGATAATCAGATTAATCATGTTGGTAATCAATTCCTTTTATATATCTTTAGGATTTTGTATTGCTTTTCCATTTAAGTAGGAAGAGATTATACAAAAACTAGTTTGCCTAGACGCCTTTCTTTCTATTAAAAAAAATAAGTATCTTAATTATCTTTTCAGGAATGAAACTTAGAGAATGCTGACCTTTAGAGTAAATACTTTATCATGAAGGGAGAGCCCATTTGATAATGCCAACGTCTGGTTGCTCTGTTATGCTTTATAGAATGTTCTGTCTCTGCTGGAGTTTGCCGTCTGAAGGCACAGTTGACAGGGGAGACACTTCATGACAAATGGGTCTTTATTCTTGACATAAAACATCTAGAAGCAACCAAATATCAAATTGTAATTGCTTGTATTTAGGTGAATGTGAAATTATGTGGTACTTACGAAGTAGTGAGATGAGGACTAAAAAGTAGTTGATGAAAAATTTTGCTCAGTATCCAATATTAACCTTTACCATAATTCACCCAGATACTATTGTGTTTTTCCAAATGTTACAGCTCTTGCCATCTGAGTTAAGCAAGTCCTTAACAATGATAGAATTATCAATAAAACCAGCATAATTGATATTTAAGTAATGATATAAGTCTTTGAAATAGTCACAAAAACTAATCCCTTTTCGTTACTATCAACTCGGGCTATATTTGAACTAGTAACTTAGAGGTAACCTAAATAGTCTCATAAAATCCTTTCTAAACACTTGAGAGTGATCTTGGGCCCAAGATATGCATTTGATAGTTTTCATTTTGTTTAGTTATGTTAGTTGAACTTAACATTTCCCCAGATACCTTTAAAGTTGAAGAGTTTAGGGAGGGAACAGTTTGGAACATGAACTCTCAACCCTGTATTGAATGATGTAATGTAATTAAAACTACCCTCAAAAGAGATTAGATTGAGTAGGTTTCACTACAAATGAGTGAAAATGCTGATCTACTCTATGAAAATAAATGAAAATTTGCAACCTTAATTCCTTTTTTATGACAAGCTGCCAGTAATGAAACATAAGATTACATTTAATAATTTTACTCATTACTTATAGAGCAAAATCTTACTTTGCAGTAAAAAGTTATTACTGTTTAGATACCACCGACATTCATTTATGAAACTGATCATTTCAGCCAGCCAACTGTGAAAATGAATGTAGGTTTTAAAACATTTATGCAGTGGTTAGTCAATTTAATGTACATTAGGCACTAAGAGGATCAGAAGGCATCACATTTCTAATTCTAAGCAGTTGTGAAAGTAATATCTATTTATTGTTCAGAAAAATTGAAATGGTGTGATTGTTCTTTATTATTTTATTCAGAAAATAGCAAAACAATTATAGGATAAATGAACTCCCACACTGTATCTTGATTAATTCTACTATGGGAACTCATTGCATTTTCTTTTCTATTTAGAAAACTCTCCCTTTTGTCCTGAGACTGCTGGGTAGAGTCACAGTTGTATTCACTATCTATGATTATTTTTTTTCTTCTAAAGAATCTCAAATTGCATTCAGCTTCAGCACATTTAGTTAGAGCTGTGTATCACCAAAATGTTTGAATTTCTTACGTGAAATTCAAAGGATATTGATTATGCAAGACATGGTGTTGGAGAGCCAGATCACTCTGTAGAGGAGAGAATGCTGCTTAGCTGGATGGGTGGACTCAAAGTGCCTGCAGGCAGAATGGCCATGTAATGTATTACTCAGTCAAGATGCTTTTGAGAGTGAAAGTGAACATTATTAATAAGCTGGAAAACCAGCAGGAAACCAGGACTGTCCTGGGAAAATCTGAATGTGTGGCTCCTCTTCTTAAATGGAGCAGTTAATGTTAGAATAGAGCTCATTGCTGGTTTTTATCACTGCTGGTGTGGAGAGTTGTCATTCTGAATGTTCATCTTAGATTTTGTAAAATTATTTTCAGTCACTCTGTAAATATTTGAGGTTCTGCTTTAAACAGGAAACTCTGGTGCCAAGTACAGGGCAAATAAGTAGGGGACCAAGTTGGTCCCAAATGGTTTAAAAATCTAAGAGCTTAAACTCTGAAGATGAAAAAGACACTAGTGATACAAACTAAATGTTAAATGAGTGATAAGAGCTTTAGCACTTCAAAGTGGAAGACGAAATCGTTGTAAGTTGTCTGGCCTGGAAGGTACCCAGAAAGATGCTGGGCGTTATACGGCCTTGACATAGGTAGAATTCAGATACACGGAGAAGGAATCAGAGGGGATATTTTAGAAGAGAATGATATGGAGGAGAATGGATCTTCTTCATAGGGCAGTGAATCAATTTAGTTGGTTCATGGATTGGGAGGAGGAGACATTCTAAAAAAAAAATGAGGTCGAATTCTATAAACCTGTCAAAGAATAGAATAAGGAGTTTGAACTTGATCCCATCTGGAAATGGAGTCCTACTGAAATGTGTGGGGACAAGCCAATCATATAAAGAAAGATGTATTTTAGAAAGAGTCATTTGGAGCACCTGGGTGGCTCAGTTGGTTAAGCGACTGCCTTTGGCTCAGGTCATGATCCCGGAGACCAGGGATTGAGTCCACATAGGGTTCTCTGCTCAGCAGGAAGCTTGCTTCTCCCTCTCTCACTCCCCCTGCTTGTGTTCCCTCTCTGTCAAATAAATAAAATCTTAAAAAAAATGGAGTCATTTGACAGTACTATGCAGGATTAATTGGTGGTTGAATAGAAGAGAAGCTGAAGAAAGGAGACCAATTAGTGGTTGCTTAGCGTGGGTATAAGGTGTAGCACTAGAAAATGCAAGGAAAAGGAAAGGAGCCTCTTTAGGAGGAGGAAAGATGATGGAACTTGATTGATTGGATAAAGGAAACTGAAGGAGAAAACAGAAAACTCCAGAGGGAGCTGATCTGGGAGGCAAGACCCCAAGTTTCATCTGAGTTTCAACTGTTGTGCAGGTACTTCAAGTGAATATGTTTGGCCAGTTGGAGATAGATCAGAGCTGCAAAGCAGAGTATTTCTGTGCATTATCTGAAAATGTGTGGACTTTCCCACAACTCTTCATTCTTTCAGAGAACTCTGCATATTGTTATTAAACCATAATCAAAATCCTACCTTGGTGAAAGAAGCTGGGAGGAATACTCTGACGAACAGTAGGAGTTTAGTGAACTTAAAGTCTAGTTCTGTCTATACCTTGAACTCTGTGGCTTAAACTAAATCACCTTCCTTCTCATTATATCTGGACTAATTTCCTTCCTTTGGACAGTGAAGGGATTAGAGCCAAGCCTCTCCTAGCTTCAGAGTGTCTGAGGGGTTGTCATAGTCATGCTTTGCATTGTCCTGTTAATTTGGAACATGACACTGGTATTAGTTTCCCATTGCTGCTGTAACAAATTGCCGTAAACTTGGTGTTGTAACAAAAATTTATTATGTTACAGTTCAGTAGAAGGTCAGAAGTCCAACATGATTCTCACTGAGCTAAAATCAAGGTGTCAAGAGGGCTACATTGCTTTCTGGAGACTCTAGGGGAGGATCCATTTTCTTGTTCTTTCCAGCTTTTAGAGACCACTGACATTCCTTGGCTCATGGCCCCTTCCTTTGTCCTCAAAGCCAACATTGGCAGATCTGGTCCTTCTCACATCACATCACTTGGATCTTTTCTTCTGCCTCCCTCTTCCACTTTTAACAATCCTTGTGATGAAATTGGGCCCACCTAGATAATACAGAATAATTATGTATTTCTCAGGGTCCTTATGTTAATCACACCTGTAAAATTCCTTCTGCAGTGTAAGGTAAACATACATATTCACAGATTCCAGGCATTGAACAGATATGAACATCTTTGCAAGGGGATGGAGATATTACTCTCCTTACTATGATACTTTTCTGAAGAAAAGAGGAAACCATCTTAATCTTTTAACTTATGCTTTGTGCTTCATGTAATACTGAAACCTTTTCAAAGCTTTTCTTTATACTATATATACTATATGTTCATATATATTTTGGTAATTTTTTCTCAGTTTAAAATATGACAGTAATTGTCATGATAAGGCATGTGTTGAATTTTTTTTTATAAAAACCTCTCAATTCCACCATTCAAAAAATACAAAACTTTGTAAATATATGTTTTTAAACTTAAAGTGCAAAACAACTTTTTCCTAAAACAGGGAGAGGATGTAATCATATATTCATTTGCTTTAGGAAATAATACATTTCACTATAAATAGTAAAGGGTGAAAAATTAGATTGTAGCATATTTTCACATTTTAAAGCTTTTTGCCACAAAGATACTTCAGAATAAAAGCATGTCTAATCATAGACCAATTTCTTTTCCTTTTCTAACTTCAGCTTCACAAAAAGGAGCTTTCAGATGCTTCAATTTCTATCTGTAAACAACAACCAAAGCAGTAATTATCTTCCACAGAATCTTGAAGTTATGTTAATTGAGGCTTGTGCAGAGAGGTCCTCTCTAAGAGGGTGTGTCATTATTCTTTTGTAACATGCTCATGTCAAATGGACAAGTGTCATACTGGTAGAAACCATTGTGATGATGCCACAAATGGGCACAGAAATTTAAATAGACATCAACAGGTCAGGTATTTGAGACTTTTTTTTGAAAACATTACTGCGTCCAGTGATTCCAGGTGAAAAAGTATGTTTGCAAGGAATTATGTTGAGTTCATTTTTTTAGTAAAATTTCAAACAATTCATAGTACTGAGAGATATCAGAAATAGTAATTATTAAGTTATAGAATAATTGCAAGCAAAGTTTCATTCAGTTCAAAACTGATAATGGTCCTTGGTAAAATAAACTTCTAAAAAATGAAACAAAACATTTTATTCTAATTAACTAAACTTTGATACCCCCAAGAAGGGGAAAAAGGGATACAAACCCTTTGCATTCCTGCCTGCAACAAGAGCCAACCCAAACCCTGTCCATACAGTTTCTTAATGACACAAGGGAAAATGGCTAAAACCACAGTGGAAATAGAAAATGTCTTTCATAGTTTCTCTTGTAAACTTTTTACCTCATGGAGAAACTAGACAAAGCAAATCAGATTAACTCTATGGCCCCACTTGTTTTCTTGGTTTATATTTGTCTTTCTTTCTGTGAACTCCTCTTGGTTCATGGCTTTACTCTTAAATAGCTGCTAAGTGAAGTGTATTAGCATGGTTTATTTTGACAGCCCTTAGTTCTAGATGAAATGTGCCACAGTAGTAAGCAGGGGTAGCTGGTTGGACCCACATGCAAAGGGCAAAAAACACATTTAGCTTTTGAGCACAGTTTCAACACTTAGCCATTACCATCCAGTTGATCACTACGATCTCATATAGATTTAAAATACTGTACAATAATGTATGTATCATTGGAAAACTTTATGAATTCTTCTTGCCCTTGGACTAATGTATTCATTTATTGTTGATAGTCCATGATTCAACATTTTATGGTCTATTTATTATTTATACTGTATTGTTTCCCCAATACAATATGCACATTCCTGAACTTCTGCTCTCACAGCTCACTCTTTTTAAATGTCCTTTCCAGGCAATCACAACCTAGTCATCCTTCAAAACCCAGCTCACTATTTTCTTATACTGCAAAATTTTGCTTAATGTGCAGCCTGTGGTGATGTCTCTCTTCTCTGAATTAATATAGAAACTATCATGGTGTTGAACCTTATGCTCCTAGTCTTTTCTTTTGTTTATATATTAGTTTCCAACTAGATACTGAAAAGATTCTTCAAGGCAGAGATTATTTGTTATAGATATCTTTATGTCCTTGGAACTCTGTTTAATGTGGTTCAAATTTTAGGTTGCTTATAATTTGTCAGAACTTTTGGTTGCAAGTTAAAGAAACCCAACTTATGCACTAACTAACTAACTAACTAACTAACTAACTAACTAACTAATAACAAGTAATAAAGAAGGCCTAGGAATGGGTCTGACTGAGTATTTAGTCATGCTGGGCCAGGTAATCCAAATTTATCATCAGGAATCTGTCCTTCTATGTGTATTGTCTCTGCTTTCCTGAGTCTTTGTTTTGCACTCATTGTACCCTACACTTGCACTCTGGCAATAAAAGGAGAAGTTCCTTCTCTTAGTAGATCCAGGGAAAGCCCTCAGGCTGATGTTCATTGGCTTTATTGGACTGTCTTGGGTTGTGCCAAACCTGAGTTATGTGACTAAGTCTTGAGCCAGAGGGTGGGATCAGTTATCCTCTCTCTTCCGTAACATAAACACTGAAATCAGTGAAGGGGTGGTTCTCAAAAGGGCGAGAGGGGCTTTTGTGCCAGCAGAATGGGGAATAGATGCTGGACAGGTAAAAAATAATGCTGATTGGAGATTTCAGTAAATATTTGCCGATTGATCAACGAAACTTCCTTTTAGGAATAAAATCAGATTTTTATTTTCCACCTTAATCCCAAATACTTTATCATTAGATAGCGCCATGTGTCCTCTGAGCACTTCATGGTCATGGATGGACGGATGAGAAGGTGATATGATGCATGACTTTGACTTACCCACTGATTTACTACCAAGGTTGAAAGGCTATTACTCTCTCAAGGATGGGTTAATAACTGTGCTTAGGTATTTGAACCTTTAAATGGGCCCTCACTGTACTTTTGTGGAAGAGTGAACAAAATAGTAATGAAATCTCTCACTGTGGATTGTGATGGTGACAGCCCAGTGGGTTCATGATAAAAGCATTGTCAATGAATTAAACTACTAGTTGTGTGACTGTTTGCGATTCTTTGAGAGCTATGTTAACTTCAGAGGTTGTTTATAAAGCATACAGATGATAAGCTTTTGAAGTTGCCATTATTTCTAGCATTAGTGGTGAAGACATGTATGCTAATTTGGCTAACAGGGTTTTTGACCACCTATTTTGTGCATTGAGAATGAAAAACAGATATTTGAAGTACAAAAACTTAAGTAATGTATTGGGAAAATTGTCTGAAATCCAGCCAGTCTTAATGAACATTATGCGTAGTGAGCAAAGAATATTAAGATTAATTTCCAGGGGAAATGGATGCTGGACAAGCCAAACCAAGATATCCATTGGGGAGTTCAGTAAATGTCTACTGATTGATCAATTTAACATCCCTATAGGACAGAAATCAGCTTTGTATGGATTTTCTATTATTTTTTTTACCTTCATCTGAAACACATTATGGCTAGACTGTATAATAATATATTTGGATAAAAGCATAGATTATCCCTTATCATTTGAATTTTGTTTAGTTTATTTTTTTAAAGGTTGAATCATTTTAGAGAGGGAGAGAATGGGAGAAGGGACAGAGGAAAAGGAAGAGAAGGAATCTCAAGCAGACTGTTCACTGAGCCTGGCATGGAGCTAATCTCAGGACCCTGAGATCATGACTTGAACTGAAACCAAGAGCCTGACACCAAGGCACCCCATTGTTTAGTTGTTTTTTTGTTTGTTTGTTTTTTTTAAAGATTTTATTTATTTGACAGAGAGAAACACAGCCAGAGAGGGAACACAAGCAGGGGGAGTGAGAGAGGGAGAAGCAGGCTTCCCGCTGAGCAGGGAGCACAATGTGGTGCTCTATCCCGGGTCTCCCGGATTATGAGCCCAAGGCAGTCACTTAACCAACTGAGCCACCCAGGCATTGTTTAGTTTTGAAGATGCTTTTCTTAGCTAGTTAATTTGTTTCTGTGTGGGAAAAGAACAAATCAAGCATAAATAGAATAGTGTGCCTTTTAGAAATTAATGTTAATAAAATCTAGGAGAAAGTTTATTTTATTCAAAAATATTTATTGAGTAGTGCTTTAATTTTATTTGTAATCTTTACCTTTTAGAACTGGAAGATAAGCAGAAATCTACAGCTGGTACCTCTTCGAATATTAATTTGTTCTTACAAATGTTTTAATCAACGTGGCCCTAACCTCTTTGGGATTGCTGAAGTTTAGAGCTGGTGAAAAGCTCATTTAGGGCCTCACATGACTTGCCCCATCAGCGCTGCACACAGATTATGCTCTACGTATGATACCAGGCTGTGTCTCTTCTCTTTGCCAGCACATTAAGCAAAGGAAGAAAACTAATTTACTTGTAAAGATCCCAATTTCAGCACTATAAGCTACCTTTAGCTTGCTTAGACTCTAGGTGTGCTATTTCTTTGACATAAAAACAAAATAAAGAATGGAAAAATAATCTTTGTGGCAGGTGAGTGTTATTTTTTCGTGTCATTTGATGACCGTCACTGTCCTTTTCTAGATAAGTGCTGAGAGACTTTGATGGGGACGAGTATTTATTTTATGCATGTTTTGCAATTGAAAGAGAATTATTTTTTAGTGAGAGATAGTTGTATTACATTTGTATGATAGCAGCTGAGCTCTTATTTTTTTAGAGGTACTAATGCCTTATTGACTAAGATAAAACCTTTATTCCACTTAAAACTGAGTAGAAGGCTGGGAACCCAGGCTTGGTTACTCATAACATCACTTTGTTTCTACTTTTAAAGTTTTGTTCTTCCTTTGTTTTTAACAAGAGAAACTTACAGAAGCCAGCGTAGTAGCACTGAAATGAGAATTTGACTCATTTTCTCTGAAGGACAACAGAAAAGTAGAGAAAGAGGTTATGAAAATATATTGTATTGGTCACATAGACCAGTGGTCTTTTTTGTATGTGTGGTTCGGTCCAGCAGCAGCCACATCACTTGCGAACTTGTCGGAAATACAGTTTATCTGGCCCTACCCCAGACCTGTTAAATCAGAATCTGGAGGAGTAAGACTCAGCAGTCTGTGTTTTAGCAGATCCTTCAGGTGATTCCAAGCCATGCTCTCATGTGAGAACCATAGATACGGATGAAGAGAAATTTGCTATAGGTTCAGAAAAGCAAGAAATTTCATCATAATTTTATGTTTAAACCCCACTAGAAATATGTTTCTTTACATAACTATTTGGTGGTACTTCTGGTGGAAAGCTGAGTGGATTCTCATTTTCCATGTATTTTATTATTTATGTTACCTTCCCAACGAGGCCTTTTGTTAGTTCACTTCAGGATTTATACTCCCTTATGTACCAGAGTTCCCTCTGGCATACCTGGGAACGTAAATCAATGGAGCACAGCTGAAAGGTCTTCAGTCTCAAAGAATACAAGAGTCAGGCCCCACTGAGACAGAGATGGGGCCTCAAGGTAGATTTCTAAAGGCTCCATTAATCAAGAATGCATTTTAAGCAAAAATAAAAAATGAAGTACAAATGAAAGTCATAGGACCTCATTAAAAATGAGTTACAGGAATAAACCGTGTATGTTTATTGAGGGAAAACCACTCGGAAAATTGATTTTTGATTAGGGAAATATTTTTAGGCAACGTGCTATTCAAGAGTGTTTTGTTTACCATTTTAATCTCTTGACCTCAGCCACAGTTTATGTGCAGTCCTGTTTCTAGGGAGGACATTGTATCCATTCATTCATCTATGTACTCATTTGCTCAACAAAATATTTCAAGTACCCTTGGACCTCAGGGGACATGAAAAGAGAATGTTAACTCTTTACCTTTTCACCCAAGTCTCTTCTATCTCAGGGTCCTGAGTCCTGGTTTCTGCCCCTTTTCCAAAACTGATATTTTGGACGTCATCAACTTCCTACCAATCCACCTGCTCCTCATCTGGCTGGTCTTCCCTGCAGGTCTGAGCTCAGTTGACCATCTCCTGCCTCTTGGAGCTATATGCCTTATGCTCATTCTTTCTCTGGTAGCCTCTTCCCCACCTTTAATTAAATTCTCTTCTATACCTTCTTTCAAAAACAAGGGTTCTGTGAGACTCTCTGCTCAGCACCATTTTCTTCTTTTTGCACTTTTTCTTTATCTGAAGGAACTCATCTACTCACACCAGTTTCATTTAGTTCATTTATCACACCTGGGTAGATAGTTCCCTAGTCTTTTTAATTTTAGCTCATGTTTCCAAGCTCTTCGACTTCAACATTTCTAATATAGGACTGATTCTCTTCTCCTCCTCCTCCTCCTCCTCCACCTCCTCCTCTTCCTTCTTCTTCTTCTTAAGATTTTATTTATTTATTTATTTATTTATTTATTTATTTATTTGAGAGAGAGTGAGAGAGCACGAGAGGGGAGAAGGTCAGAGGGAGAAGCAGATTCCCCATGGAGCTGGGAGCCAGTTGTGGGACTCGATCCCAGGACTCCGGGATCATAACCTGAGCTGAAGGCAGTTGCGTAATCAACTGAGCCACGCAGGTGCCCAATTCTCTTCTTTTTAAAAAAGATTATTTATTTATTTGAGAGAGAACATGAGAGAGAGCATGTGAGCAGGGTGAGGGGCAGGGGGAAAAGCAGATTCTCCACTGGGCAGGGAGCCCCATGCAGGGCTCGATCCAGGACCCTGAGATCATGACCTGAGCTGAAGATAGATGCATAACTGACTGAGCCACCCAAGCACCCCAAGATTTCTTCTTCTTCACAAATTGTTGTCTTCTCATGTAGTAAATACATATTTATTGAGGCACTACTTTCTACCAGGCACTGTGTTTTTGTTCTAGGAATATAGCAGAACAAACTGGCAGGGCCCGTGCTCTGAGGAAGCTTATATTCTAATGAGGCAGGGGAAGGAAATGAGGAAAAATAGACAAATAATATGGTGATATGTATATATACTTTGAAGAAAAGTAAAATAAGATTTGGGAGATAGAGAATGATGGGAATACATTTTATGGAGGGTGGTGGTCTGGGTCTGATAAGGTAATATTGGATCAGAGATTTGAAGCAAGCGAGGGCATGTGCTCTACAGTTAGAATGTAATGAATCAGAATCGTTGAGTGTTTGAAAGGCAGAAAGTTCAGAATGATGTTAAAAGTGCCAAGTAACCAGTGGTGTGCTTAAGAAAAATCAGGACTCTGATGTCAGAAAATTCAGTGTTACTGGATGCACGGTCACATATCAGACATCACCATGGCCACCAGATTGAGGAAGTGTGCACCTGTTTCTACCTCTGGACTACCTCATGTTCTGAATCAATGGGTAATTAAATCAGAAATTTAGTTAATCTTATTCCATATATATGTGAGCGTGTATGTGCATGTAAGTTTGTGGTCTCTTCTTGCCAGTCTGCAATTCATCCAAGACACTATTAGAATCTGAAACACTGCAAAATAGTTTTACTTCTAATAATTACAACTGACCTTTATTTATTCAGATGAAGTTGAAGCAGCTGAAACATTGAGCATTATTTGGATTCAGTTTTTTCTCCGTTTTGTCTCTTCTGTGGGTGCTCTCTGGAATCTTTTTGGTTTACTCATATTTGCCTCAGAAAGATAAAGGAGAGTAAAGAAAGAGAAATTAAGTCTCTTTTACTGTTTTTCATAAACTCGTACCATCAGCTGTTGGGAAATAGTTTCAAACAAAAGAATATATATGTTATTTTAGGGTTATTTATGAATTATATTTAGGATTATTTATGAATTCTATTTTAGGGTTATTTATGAATTCTATTTGTCCCTAGTTAATAGTTTCTTCCCTGTCTATTCTATTCCTATTCCTTTCTATTCTATTCCTATTAGTGAATTTCTTTATGTCTCCAATTACTATGAATAATTCAAGTATAGACTCTGGTTATTTATATTTGTGGATATGCTTTGTCTACACCATCCAATGTGGATTTTTTTCAGGTATTAATTACCCAATATTTGCAACAACTGTTCAGAATGGCGCATGGTGAATTCTGTTGGCAAAGAGTCAGTAAATCTAGCTAAGTACTGGTACTATTTTTGTATAATCAAAGCAATAAGCCATTAATGATAATCTGCCTTTTTTCCTACTTTCTTAGTTAAAAACATTGTTTTCTTTATGTTAATGTTTATTAATGGTGATTAATGAGAAAGTTTTATTATTTATTTTTATTTTTTATTTATGTTTAAAGATTTATTTAGTTGAGAGAGAGAGAGTGCACGTGCAAACGTACATGCTTAAACAAGGATGAGGTGCAGAGGGAGAGGGACAAGCAGACTCCCTGATGAGCAGGGAGCCTGATGCAGGGCTTGATCCCAGGACCCTGGATCATGCCATAAGCAGAAGGCAGATGCTTAACCAATTGAGCTACCCAGGTGCCCCACTGAGGCACCCCTTTTAGATGAAGGGAGATTTAATTTTTTTTTTTTTCTGGATAAATCTTCTAAAAACTAAAAAATAACCATTGGAACTCTGATTGGTATTGCTCCATAAAATACCTCTTTGCATGTTCCTTATTGTCTAGGTTATTTTCCAGACTGTAGCCATGAGAAAATAAATAGCTGGAAGTCCACTGCACTTGCTAAAAAGAATGGTTTTCCTTCTTGGTGCAGGGAAAGTTCCGAGGTAGGGCAGTTCAATCTGCAAACCCAGTGCTGGAACCTGGGAAGCTTTCTGAAGGCTACAGGACTCTGAATCACGTGGAGCCTCCTGACCTGCCATTCAGAAGGGACTTAGAAATGCCCAGATCAGCTGTGGCACAGCAGGATTGATGAGGGGACTTTTAAATAACCTTCATCCTGCTAGAATGAGTACCCTGAGGGGCGAGAGCAGTCACCTGAGATAGGAGGGAGTCAGCATGCATGCCCTGTTTCTGCATACAGGGTTGGAGTGAGTGAGGATGGAATAGGGCAACAGGCCCAGTAAACAACTGGGCTAAGGGTGCATGAGTGAACTATGAGAGCTGAAAGAGGGGGCTGCTTTAGAAGGTGGGCCGAGAAAACAAAGGATCTATAATGTTGAGTCAGGCCATCCAAGGGTAGCTGAAAGATCAGACACGGGGAAGGGTTGGTGTCTGGGCCTCTCAAGGAGAGGTGGGGCTCATTAGCATCACTGCAGACTCAAGGTGAGGACAGCTTGGATTCCTGCTAGCAGGCAGACTGTGTGGGGCCTCCTCGCCCTGTGGGACAGGACAGTCACAAGGGTGATTTTATGGGAAATCTGACTTTTATTCCCTTAAATAGTTGTTAACAGTTTGGAGAGAGGAAAAAGGAGAGTGTTTTGGAGGATGGGAGAGCTGGATACTGGGAAATAGATCATCAAGAGTCACCTCTCTCCTGGTAAAATTAGAAAAAGCTTCCAATCAATCGAATTATCACCATAAACTTTGATTTCTTTCTCATATAAATCAGGGGTGGCATGCAATTTTATTTTATCTTTTCAAATAGAAGAAAATAGGGTGTTTAAAAGATTTTAAAGCTACCACTTCAAATGTCTTGTCAAGTAAAGATTGGCTTAAAAGAAAAAAGTACTTAGGAGACTAGAATATCCATGTTCCATTAAAAGACTTCCATTTTATGCTTATAATTGCTCATCCACCACCTGTTTCTTGACATTTTCAGTAGAGAAGAGACTCCTTAAAGCTAGGAATAGGTAAGGCCTTACAGAGGTTCTGTCTGTTCTGAACACAAGAACATCCCCTCCCATCCTGCAGGAAGTACTTTCTTGCCACATACTTGATTGAGCCCCCACCCACCCTGAGTAACTAAACCCTTCTGCTTCTCCTATGTGTTGCCGCTTTCTTTTTCACTCCATAATTGACTTACCCATTTATTTGCTGTCTGTTCTATTCCACTGTAATGTAAACTCCATGAGAGCTGGGCAGAGCTTTCCCCCTTAACATTTTATTATAAAAATTCTCAAACATGCAGTAAAGTTGGGAGAATTTTACAGTGAACATTCACATGCCCATCACCTAGATTAAATTCATTTTACTATATTTGCTTTTATTACATATCTATTCATCCCTCTGTTCAGGCATGAATCCATTTTACCATTTTATTTTTGGTATAAGTTGAAGTTAGAGATATCAGAGTATTTTTCTTCTAATATTTCAGTGTGCATGTAACTAATTAGAGTTCAATACTTGTTTCTTTTTTTTCCCTGAGGTAAAATTTACATGTATCTGTTTATGTGCACAAAGTTACATGACATTGGCAGTGCATTTATACACTTTATTGAGATACACAGTATTGCCACCATCCCAGAAAATTCTTTCCTGTACCTTCCCTGTAGGGTTGCCAGATTTCACATATAAAAATACAGGACACCCAGTTAAATTTGAATTTCAGCAAAATAATAAATGCATTTTGATTTATTATAAATTTTTATTGATTTCTTTAATTCCAATATAATTAATATACTGTGTTATATTAGTGTCAGGTGTGCAATATAGTGATTCAACAATTATATATTATGCAGTGCTTATCATGGTAACTACACTCTTAATTCCCATGACCTATTTCACTCATGCCTCCATCCACCTCTTCTCTGGCAACCACCAGTTTTTTCCCTCTATTTAAGAGTCTGTTTTTTGGTTTGTAACTTTTTTCTTTGTTTGTTTCGTTTCTTAAATTCCACCTGTGATTGAAATCAGAAGGTATTTGTCTTTCTCTGACTGACTTATTTCAGTTAGCATAATGCACTCTAGTTCCATCCATGTCATTGCAAATGGCAAGATTTCATTCTTTTTTATGGCTGAGTAATATTCCACTGTGCATGTGTGTGCATGCATGCACATGTGTACACTACATCTTTATCCATTCATCTATTGATGGACACTTGGGTTGCTCCTGTATTTTGGCTATTGTAAATAATGCTGCTGTGAACATAGGGGCACATATATCTTTTTGAATTAGTGTTTTTGTTTTCTTTGAGTAAATACTTAGTGTAATTACTGGATCATATGGTAATTCTATTTTTAGTTTTTTGAGGAATCTCCATACTATTTTCCATGGTGGCTACACCAGTTTGCATTCCCAGTAACAGTGCACGAGGGTTCCTTTTTTCCAAATCCTCACCAACACGTTTGTTGTGTTTTTAATTTTAGCCATTCTGATAGGAGTGAGATAATAAATATCTAATTATGGTTTTGATTTACATTTTCCTGATGATTATGATGCTGAGTATCTTTTCATGTGTCTCTTGGCCATCTGTATGTCTTCTTTGGAAAAATATCTGTTCATGTCTTTTGCTCATTTTAAATTGGATTAATTGTGGGTTTTTTTGGTGTTGAGTCATAAGTTCTTTATGTATTTTAGATATTAATATTAACCCTTTATTAGATACATCATTTAAAAATATCTTCTCTCATTCACTATGTTGTCTTTTTGTTTTGTTGTTGATTTCTTTCACTGTGTAAAATCTTTTGATTTTGGTATAATCCCAATAGTTTAATTTTGTTTTTGTTTCTCTTACCTAAGGAGGCATAACTGGAAAAGTGATTCTATAACTATTGTCAAAGAGATTGTTGCCCATGTTTTCTTCTAGGAGTTTTGCAGTTCATGTCTCACATTTAGGTCTTCAATCCCTTTTTGAGTTCATTTTTGTATATAGTATAAGAAAAGTTTCATTTTCTTAAGCAATTAGCTGTCTAGTTTTCCCAACACCATTTGTTAAAAAGATTATCTTTTTCCCATTATACATTCTGACGTCCTTTTTCATACTTCAATTGACCATATAATTGTGGGTTTATTTATGGACTCTCTATTATGTTCCATTGATATATATATATATATATATATATATATATATATATTTTTTTTTTTTTTTTTTTTTTGTGCTGGCACCATACCATTTTAATTGCTACAGCTTTCTAGCACATCTTGAGATCTGGGATTGAGATGCCTCCAGTTTTGTTCTTCTTGTTTAAGATTGCTTTGGCTACTTGGGGTCTTTTGTGATTCCATACAGATTTTAGGATTATTTGTTCTAGTTCTGTGAAAGACACTTTTGGTATTTTGATAGGGATTGCATTAAATCTACAGGTTCCTTTGGATAGTATGGCCATTTTAACAATATTTATTCACCCAATCCATGAACATGGACTCCCTTTTCATTTGTTTGTGCCATCTTCATTTTATAATCAATGTTTTATAGTTTTCATAGTACAGGTCTTTTACTTCCTTGGCTAAGTTTATTTCCAGGTATTTTATTATTTTTGATACAACTGTAAATGAGATTATTTTCTTAATTACAATGAGCACATTTTTAGTATAATAATGTCTCAAATATTGCACAGAACATACTTATACTATAAAAGACTTTGTTTATTGAAATTCGAATTTAACTGGAAATTCTATTTTTTTAGTAAATTCCTGCCTCAACCCCAGAGGAACCATTGTTCTAATTTTTTTCTACCATAGATTTTGTGTATATAAAAAGACTTGCACAATATGTATTCTTTTCTATAAGACGTTATTCACTCAGCATGATGATTTTGAGATCCATCCATATTGTTTATATATTTCATGCATTTGTCCCTTTTTATTGCCAAATAGTATTCTATAATATAAATTTAATACTTTTTGTTTACCTTTTCTTCCCTTGGGATTTTTTCCAGTTTCCATTATGAATAATCTGCTATGAACAAGACCATGCTTGGAAATATCCAGTGGCTGTCAGTCAGGTTCTAGATGAAGTAGAAACTCCTTATTATACCTTACAGACACTTTCTACTTTAGCTTTCCTTACCTCTTCCCTGGTCTTACCTCTCATTGTTCTTTTCTCTTGAGTCATCTTCTTTTCAGTGCCCTGAAGCTTCTATGCTGCTTCCATTATGGGCCTTTTATGTGTAGTTCCCTCCAGTTAGAATCCTATTGCTTCCTCCTGGCTGCCTGGCACGTTTTGCTTAGGATCCTCCACTTCAGGTGACTGTAGGCAAGTTTCCTTACCTCTGTGGGCCTCTGTCTGTAACCTTTTGTCAGAGTTCTATAATAATAATAGTTGCTTTCCCAAGAGGTTGTTATGAGGATTAACTGAATTAACACATGGAAAGCACTTAACCAGGCAACACAGTAAGTGTTTAATGTTAGTACTCAATGTTGTGGAGAACTTGAATTTTTAGAAGCTTCTGCTTCAGGTATACTGCCTATGATTGAATGGAGAATGAAGAAAGGGAAGGGCAGCAGAGTGGAAGAGAAATTGGGGGGTGCAGCAAGCCAACACAGAGGAAGACCAGTTTGGAGAAATTGTCTACATGAGTACACTCAGTGGGAATTGAGGCAATGGTGGTAGGAATCGAAAATGGGAGAGATTCAGAAGACCTTAATTTTGGAGACAGAACTGACTGACCAAAGTCAAAGATGGAGACATAGATACCTCTGAGTTTTCTGTCTTGGTTATCTATCACAAGGTTGGTGCCAAGTAACAAGATAAGGGATTTGGGTAGAGGGACAGAATCTAGTGAAAAATAAGTTTGATTTTAGACATGATAAATTGAGGATGCTCACTGGACATTGGTGGAATTGTCTACCAGAACACAGGAGAGGAAATACAATCAAAAACATGGATTTTGATCAGGAATGAATTATATTCTTGTATCATCCGAAGACTTTGTCTTCAAGGAAATAAAATGGTGATGCTTCTATTGCTGTTCTATAAATCTCATTCCTCTTTTAGACTCACCCTGGATAGGATTCTTGTAAGTAGACTGCTCTGTTTCCTTTTACATTCAGTCTCAGATAACAAAGATACAGGGACAGGTGGAGAAGGCTCTTTTAGTAGGAGAGGGCCAAGGGCTCACCTGAGGAGTCTGTTTAAAAGTCAGAAGAGGCAGTGTTTGAAGGGAATCACTTAATAAGGTCTGGCTCTCACTGTGATTCTTCCCTTTCTTCTTTTCTCTTTTCTTCTCAAGGATTAAGACTTTGGCACTTTGAATCACTGGTTTCCAATTTGCACCTTAGGGTGGATTACTTTAAATCCAAAAACCGAGAAGAAAAAAAATAGAGTTGGTAGGTAGCCATTAGATTCCTGATTTCAAGACAAGAGATTAATACATGACACAGGAAAGGGGTGTGTGTGTGTATGTGTGTGTGTGTGTGTGTGTGTGTGTGTGTGTGTGTTGTCTGTGTATGTTGTCTGTGTTCCTAGTTTTGATTCTTTTCCACTGCTAGGCAGGAACCTGAGATCAGAGCAGTGTCTGGCACTGCTACTGTGGCCTTCCTTTGATTTAATAAAAACTTCCTAGTTGTAATGCTGAAGCTTTGTGTCACCTGTTAGAGAATTAGGTGTATGCAATTTTTATCTATTACTTTATATGATTTTTATAGAGTGTATTATAACAAACATTACCCAAGGTTTCTGAACTGAGAAGTCCTTTTAGGGCAGAATTACTTATTAAGAAGAAAGACTGATCTGAGTTAAATTTTTTTCTCTGGATGTATTTTAGAAATACACAGCAATAAATAAAGTGCTGCCTTCCTGATAGAAAGAGGCATGGAATCAAATTGTTTCAATCTAAACATTTCCAGGGTGAATCTACTTACAATATGTTTTTTGTATTTATGTTCATACAAGGCTTTATATTGTGAACCAGAATTCTGATACATTAGGATTTTAAAGAGTTATTTAGAGAAACTGAATCTTTCATGTTATAGACACCGAGTATCTTACTGCTGATTCTGAAATTATCATTTCATGAAAGGAATTATTTATTGTTAGAAAAGTACTTTTCCACTCTACTATGATTCTTATAGTGCTAAGGGTATTCCATTAGCTTCGTACTCATAGATTTTCCAGGGCACATGTCCCAGATCGGTTCTTCTGGTTGAACATGTCTTACTGAATTTCAGAAACACCTAAGCAAAGCACAGTGGCTTGGGGAAACCAGAGTGCCAGAGTGCTTATGTAGGTGACAGGAGGGCGGAACCAGTGAGGATGTCACCAGGCCTGCTAAGTGGGCCTATTTTGTGTTTGTTGACAGAACACCCATGCGATGTGAAGTTGGTGATTACTGACAAATTAAGGTTTGACAATTGTAGCCAAGAATGCTGCTCAGTGTTCATTGGGAGAACTGAAGTATATTGGGAATATTTCTAAATTGGTGGAGAATGCCTGGGATTTGCAAGATGCCTCTGGGGTCTTGCCCGATTATATTTAAATTGCATGGTTTTGGGGATACTTTTGAAACCCTAGAGATCATTTCTTTCTGCATCAGGTTGACTCTGGCAAAATAGAAAGCAAGATGAGCCCAAAAGGGGAGAAGAGGGAATGTGAAGAGAAAAAACAACAAAAAAGTTGGTCTCTGAAGAGACAGTGTGGAAGGCAGTAGGCTGATTTTAACCTCAAAAAATGTGGGGGAGGGGCATGTAACATCGTCTCTTTTAAAATAAATATGTTCCCCAAATCGAAAAAGGTAACTTGTCCAAAATCACTGAGCATATCAGTGGAAAAGACTCAACTCTTAGCTTTCTGCTTAGTTTAATCTTTTTTTTTTTTTAAATATGCCTATGACTTACTCATAGTCTTCCAGAGAGCCAGACTTCCTATAACATATCATTTTAACCTTCATGTTGCTACACATGTTATAGCATTATTCATTATTTTTTGAACAATTTTACTTACATTCCTAACCCTGTGAGCTACAAATTTCTCATCTCTTTCAGAGACCCTCAGGACAGAAGTGGTAGAATATATCTGGAGTAGATAATAGTACCAACTCATACAGACACAAAATAGTACCAACTCATACAGAACACAAGGCTGTTCTTTGTGCTGTTCTTTAGAACCTTAAGTGTAATTATTGCCTTCCAGCCCCTGTCACTGTCCTTCCCTGTCTTTTATCTCTCCTCTTCCCAATACCCCTAAAGATGGTATTCCAACTTTGAGTTCTCAAAAGCCTTTGCTTATTCCAGATAGAGATAGCAGATGTAGAAGACCAGGGCAACTATTTGTTTGCTGTGAATCTGGAATTATTTTTATATTTAACTTAGCTTAATTTCTTTTCAACAAGTATAATTCTCAAATTTCTGAAAGTCTCAGTTGTTGTTTTTTTCTTGCTCTTCAAAACATGACCACTTCTAGGGGTGGAGGGTTGGTCAGGAATATATTTCGGAGATTACTAGCTTTATAACAATTGGTTTTAATCAAGTCTGCTGGTTATAGCACAAACTTTCTTTTTAATGCTTGCTTAAAGTGTTAAACCCATTATTTTTCAGTGACTTCCCAAAACCTTTATAGTTGGTTTGTGTATCAGGAAATTCTTCTAGGTTCCTTAAAAAGTAGATTAGGAAATAGATTAGGAAACTTACCATTAAGTTATTACTAAAGCAAAGCAGATATGTACATCTGCTAAACATATAAATATTCATATATATTCATATAAATATTCATATGTACACACACACATATATAAATAATTGTTCTTGCTGGATTAAATTTAGGTGGCTCCTCTGTTATTATTTATAAAAATGGTGCAGAACGACTTGGCAGCAAAGGGCATGTATCTTTACCTATTTTTCACTTGCATAAAATACTGGCTCATTCTCAATTCTAATGAAGGAATTGAGAAACCAAATTTGAAGTGTCTGATGATCTTAAATAAGACCGCCAAACCTGAATGGAACTCTATATTTTTTCAGCTAGCAAATTGTCATAATTGAAAGCAATCTCTCCATTCAATGAATAGACATTATGACCCAGCTATCATTGTATTGTTATTTGATTTTCTCAGACGTATTCAGATAAACAGCATGCTTAAGGAAGAACATGTCATTTCTTTCCTCATCTGACTCACATGAATGAGTTCAAAGGGACTATGCAGTATTACCTGGTACTTCAAGTTTACCTTTTCTTCTAAGAGCAGTCATTCATGCCTTACAAACAGACATGCCAAGAATTAGTGAGCAGGTTTCCCAGGTGTGCAGGAGTTGGAGGTCCTAAGAGGATTCAGTGGTCTGGCTCTGTTACTATACCTGGGATTTTTGCAAGGTACTATTGCATCTGAGTTATCTCAGTCTGGTCATGGAGGACTTAGTCCCTATGTTCCAAAAATAAGGCTCTAGAAAAGAAGGAACAATTAGAGAAGATAGAAGGAAATATTGCAAGAGGTATATTCTTCCTTGTGTTTAGGGCTGACTTCCTAATAAATTATCCATGTGCCTATTCTTAGTCATTCCTATCAGGAGAAAAAGAGAAAGTCAAAAGTCCTACCAGTCTGCGAACATTGTGAAACAATGTCAGCCATGAAATATTTATGGAAGATTCTGGATGAAGCAGAGTCTGGGGGAGGAAAGGACTGTGAAAAGTCTGAGAGACACAAATATTTTGGTGATTGAGAATCATTGGGGATTTAAAGAATACAGCTACGAAAAGGTTGGTTCTTTAAAAGGTCTGGTTCCTATTGAATGTTTAAAATATATATATTTCTCACAAACACAGGAAGACTTTCTAACAGCCATTGACTAATAACTCCCAAGTCATATTTGAATTGATATATTACCAGGTTAAGTGCCAAGTTTACTTAACCATATCCTGACCTCTAGGATTTTGGTTTAGAACTTCTGTAATATTCTCATAGAAGAAATAGATTAACTAGAGTTAGAGTAAAATCTCCCCCCAAAGCTACTTGGAATCCTTAACTTAATTTCTCTTGACATTTCTGGAAGTGAAGAAAAAAACAACCCTGCATTATTCATTATTTTTTGAACAATTTTACTTACATTCCTAACCCTGTGAGCTACAAATCTCTCATCTCTTTCAGAGACCCTCAGGACAGAAGTGGTAGAATATATCTGGAGTAGATAATAGTACCAACTCATACAGACACAAAATTTGCAGTAGTCTATTTATATCTCGTTTTGAATTTTGGGAAAATCATATCTTTTCATTTCCCAAAGAAAACCATATATCCTCTTGACTGCATGAGAAAGAAAAGAGAAACCTCTAACCTAAATAGAAGGGGAAAAAACTGAAGCTGGTAATTGAATAAGCCTTAAGCTTCAAATTTCCAGCTCTCCCCATTTCTACTTCCCCTTCTGCCAAGGTTTCAGAGTAAGAGTTAGAAGAAGCAGTGAGAAGTCCAAGATCCATTTGAATCATTTCATAATTCAAGCATCCTTGGCAGTTAAATTCTTTAGCAAAGTTATGTTAAACTGTCAGATGAAACAGGTAAAAGCAGCAAATAGCCAAAACCCTCTTGATGGGAAGGTGCACAAAATTTTGATCAAAGTGAGAAGAATTTACGTATCATATTACAGAAAATATTAACTAGCATCAGCCTAGTGATCAGTCATCACTGAGATAAATTTGGTAAGTTCTGTTCAGATACAAGCCCTTACAATCTTTAAGTGTTCTTAATTGTTCATTATTGACTCGACAACCACTAGGTGACACTGTTGCTTCACAGAGTTAATGCAGAACATTCCATTAAAGGTGTAGGCTATAGAGGAAGCGCTATTAAGTTTGTGATAAACATATTTTTAATGTTTAAATAAGCATATTTGATTTACTGGCCTGAAATTGACCTAATATTGATTTTCAATGTTATAAGAAATAGTTTTGACAGTACCATTTATATATATATATATAAAATTTACACATGCTGAGCCAATGTCTAGTGTTTATCAACGGCTTGGTCTTAGATGACCTTTGTACTTAGTCTTTTAGGTAAATTATTTTATTGGATCTTTCTGTCAGTCCAGATTGCTAATGATGACATAGCTAAGAAGCAGCAGAACAGGGATTCAGATCCTATCTGGTTGCTGCTCCAGCCCCTTCATGGATAATGTGGTGGCCAGTCACCTGGTAGGCTGGTGGCTAGACGCTACTTGAGCTTGTCATGGCATTTCCAACCCAGTTCTCTAGGTCAAAATAACAAGATTGAGGGATACCTGGGTGGCTCAGTTGGTTAAGCGTTTCCCTTCAGCTGAGGTCACTATCCCAGAGTCCTGGGATCAGGTTCCACATCAGGCTCTTTGTTCAGCGCTGAACCTGCTTCTCCCTCTCCTCTCTTCCCAGTCTTTCTCATGCTCTTTCTCTTGACAAATAAATAGAATCTTAAAAAAAAAAAAAAACCAACAAAATAACAGGGTCGAGGGAAAAAATAGTAGAGCAGGTTTAACATAAGCATAATATGGTTTCCTTTACGTTACTTTGAAAGGTATTTTTGGGAACTCATATTTGTGAAGAAAACCCCAACAACTTCTGTGTCTATTTGATATACCTATTAATGTTTTTATTCACAGCAGATAACCTGAATTTAGGGTTGCTGGATAAGACATAGGATCCTCATTTAAATTTGTGTTTCAGATAAATGACATTTTAGTGTATGTCCCATACACAAATCTCAATTTCTGACAAACAACGGATGCATTTATTTCTTGTATAAGTCTGGTCCAAATATTGCACGGAGCATATGTATATTTAAAAAAATAAAAATTATTCTTTGTTTATCTGAAATTCAAATTTAACTAGGTGTCCTGTATTTTAATTTGCTAGATCTGGCAACATCACCTTATCTGTTACTCCAGTTAATTTGAAGCATTTTTTTTTTTTTATTGTTACTAAAATTTTTTTTTCCAGTGTTTCAAGATTCATTCCCCATTCCCCACACCCAGTGCTCCACGCTTTAGGTGTCCCCAGTACCCACCACCAGGCTCTCCCATCCCTCCACCCCCCTCCCTCCAGGTCCCTCAGTTTGTTTCTGTGTTCAAAGTCTCTGTTGTTTCGATTCCCTCCCTAGATTACCCTAGTTCCCATTTGCTTTCCTTCTGCCACTGTCCTCCAGTTTGCCCTCATGCACCGCAAGTAAGTGAGACCATGCGATACTTGACTTTCTCTTCTTGGCTTATTTCACTCAGCATAATCTCTTCCAGTCCAGTCCATGTTGCTACAAAAGTTGGGTATTCATCCTTTCTGACGGAGGCATA
>PITA01024430.1:0-26285 GCA_004023965.1 Spilogale gracilis
GTTTGAGTAGTTCTTTATAGATCTTGGATACCAGCCCTTTGTCTGTAGTGTCATTTGCAAATATCTTCTCCCATTCTGTGGGTTGCCTCTTTGTTTTGTCGACTGTTTCCTTTGCTGTACAGAAGCTTTTTATTTTGATGAAGTCCCAGAAGTTCATTTTCGCTTTTGTCTCCTTTGCCTTTGGAGACGTGTCTTGAAAAAAGTTGCTGTGGCCGATGAAGGAGACTTCATTTACTATTTATCCTTAGGACCATTTGAAAAGGGTTTACATGATTTTGTTTTTATAATTTTTATCAGTTTTACTGGAGAGCGTGTCAGTGGAACCTCATACATTGTCCTGCTAGAAAGTGATCCATTCAAAATAGATTTTGTTTTTAAGTAGATATTTTAAGTGACATAAAAGGACACTGATTATCCTATTCGACCTTAATCAAACTTTTTTTTACTCTGAGAACCAAGGCCAAATTCTAGTCTTTGATCCATAGGTATTGGGAAGGACTATAGTTACACATGTTTCTCTATCTTCCCCAGGAACTTGGGAGCTACAAAGGATGGTTACCAAATTTCTTTTTCCTTTAGAAGGCTATATGATTCTTTTCTTTAGACCTTCAGATTTTCTGACTTTAACCTCTCAATCATCAAGACAGGTATTGCTTTTGAGTGAAGTTGGCACAGAATGCGAGTTCCCTCCCTAGCCAAATCCAA
Source organism: Spilogale gracilis (assembly GCA_004023965.1). Taxonomy (NCBI): domain Eukaryota; kingdom Metazoa; phylum Chordata; class Mammalia; order Carnivora; family Mephitidae; genus Spilogale; species Spilogale gracilis. Next base: position 706 of record PITA01024430.1, read on the forward strand.
CCAACCAAAGAAAAATAAAGTAAAATTTGGGTAAAGACAAAAATATGGAGACAAAAATATAGCCTCCATGTTCATCTCATAACAGGTGACTGGTATGTATAAAAGGGTAAGGGAGAAAATTTATTCACTCTGTAAGACAAATAGAGTAAACATGTTTACTTTTGGAAGTCAGAAAATAATTTATAATGGATAGTTCCATTCTTAAAAAAAATGGTTCTAACTCTGCCTATGAAGACAAATTTCCTAAATGACTGAATACAGTTTGAATCTGTTTTAGATACAATACTGCATTTTTATTATGTAGAATCTTTTATTCTGTCTATTTAAACAATAAATATGGTTTATTGATTTATGTTAACTAGAAAGCCAGAGTTAATGTAGTTTCCCACTTTTGCTTGACTAAGAGGTTCAATTACACTTCGTTCCTTTTCATGTCCTTGTAAGATATTTTTATGGTGTCGGATAATTTCTAAGTTCAACTTCCCTCTTTCCTCTTGGTGGTAATTGAATGTAGTAGATCTATGCTTCATAAAAATACATCAAGTCAGAGAGAAAAACAGAGATAGAGATAGAAACACAGAGAGGAAGAATAACAGTGTTCCTCCCCCAGAATCCTCCAACAAATGTATTTTTTTCACTGATATAAATTGAATTAAAATTTCCCACCAGAGCTACTTTTTTTCTTCTTCCACTGCACTCTATGTATCTTCCTAACTTACAGCTGACTTATTGCTGGGAAGGAATGGCCAGCAATCCCTGTACCCACAGATGAAAGATTACTCCAAACTTTGCTGTGAAAGAGAGGAGAAGGCAAGGGGGTCAACCATCAGAGATGAAGACCCTTGGCTGTTCTTTGCTCTCCCTTTTATTGTTCTTTGAGGATAAACAGAAATCCTTATCACTGTATCTCAAGCGTGTGATGGGTGACAAGGAGTCTTACTGAAACTAGGAGGATCTATTTACAGGAAAGATAAGATGCTTCGGTTCATCTGCGCGTTCTGTTAAACAGAGCCTAAGGGACAATGCATACATCTCTTAGATCACAGAGTAGCGGTTAGGGCTAAGAAACTTTCCCGGAAGGTAACTCCTGGAGGCATTCCAAGGGCAGAGTGGTCACACAGGCCTTGGGGTATTCCAAAGGCCCACGCCCTTCTCTGAAACTTTCCTTTGCCCACAGTGGCCTCCATGTTACATTTTAGCAAGCCAGGTGTTATGGCTGATTTCATGCTCTACATTAACCCCAACAATTTAAGATTAGAGATTTAGTAAGTCAGGAAATATGTGTTTCTCCATATTTTAACAGAAGTTAGGCAAAAGGTTAAGGGACAAACCATTTTTATTTGTGGAATATTCTGGAATATTTTTTAGACATTTTAAATTAGATTTACCACTTTTGCATAGAAAAAGTTAGGGATTATCAAGCTTTTAATGCAGTACAATGAAGTATTAAAATGTTTTACTGCATAAATGTTAAAATTAATTATGTATCCCATATTATTTTATAATAATTTAAAATATATTTACTTTATCCTCAAACTATTTGATAAGATATTGGCATATTCTCTTTTTTTCTTCTTCTTTTAAGTTTGTACATTTCTTTATTATTTGAATCGTTTATAATATTTGTTCATATTTACTATCATTTATTCTTACATAATGATTTTGTAAATCTAAAAACAATGTATATACAGGGGAAAGGGAACTACAGATGTTACAGAGAGAGGAGAAAAACATAATTAAGCTAAGGTGTGGTTTCTCAGCCACTAAACTACTGGCATTTTGGAGCAAGTAACTCTTTGTTTGGGGGCAGGGCTTTCCTATGCATTGTAGAGTGTTTAGTAGTATCCCTGGCTTCTACCCACTAGATGCTGTAGCACATACTTCCTATTCCCCACCGAGTCATGACAATCAAAAATGTCTCTAGCCATTGCCCCATTTTCCGGGGGTGGTTGTGGTAAATGCCCCTCATTGTACCCATCATCACATTGAGACTCACTGAATTAGGAATCAAATATTTTGAGAGGCATTCCCCTAGTTCCTCAACCAAAATTAGAATTCCCTGCACCTGACCCCATATGATATCAATTATTACTTGTTTCCTTGTTTGTATCCAGTAGACTGTGAACCTCTACAAGGCAGATGTTTAAGCTGGTTAAAGAGTCATCTCTTGGACTGTGCTCCTCAGTGTAGACTGGGACCACCTTCATTAGTAGCACCTGATCGCAGCACACAGCAGGTACTTAACAAATGTTGAATGAATGCATGAATTTTATCATTTTCTATAACAAATATCCACTCTTTATCTTCACATTCCTCTGCATGAGGATCCTTAAAAAGTTTCATAGTGATTTCAATGTTTTCAGGAACAGGCCACATTATAACACCATGGTATGGATTTTTCTATTCCAGTTTGACAGCTATGAGTCTTCAAAGACGTCCTTCAGTTTTTTCTTGTCAAACGACTCCATTTTATCTGTGTGCCATATCCTTATACACTCAACCATCAACTCCTGATAGGAGGCCACAAACTGGAACTTGGATGCATGTCTTCCCACACACTCTTGTCTCTTCCAAACTGAAGACATGGTGATCAGTCACTGGAGCAGGTCTGGATTAGCAATACAGGAGCTCTAACAAAGTAGAGGGCCAAAAGCAAAGGAGCTTTACATGTATGTACTTTAAAAAACTCAGCCATAACTTGAGCTGATGTTTGAAGTCCATAAGTCTTCTTGTTTCACAGGGTAAATCCCATCCTAGATGAATGGCCCAGTCAAGAATAGTATGATACACATGACAGGATGAATCAAAGGAGGTTCCCTCACAGAGACATCATCACTCCAACTTAGGCGCTATATGATGTATATTCTGGGGTGCCTGGGTGGCTCAGTTGTTTAAGCATCTGTCTTTGACTCAGGTCATGATCCCACGGTCCTGGGATAGAGCCCTGTGTTGGCCTCCCTACTCCCACTGCTCCTCCTCTTGCTTGTGCTCTATGGCATGTGCTCACTCTCTCTCCCTCTCTCTTAGATAAATAAATAAATAAATAATCTTTATATGATGTGTATTTTGGAGGACTCCGGTCCCATTGTCGGGCTGAGGCTGGCCCTGTTCCCTCCTCAGTGACACTCCTCTGCCACCACCACCAAGCCCTCCATTCCCCCTGGAGCAACACGGAACAGCCCCCTATACTCTCTCTTGAATTGACTTTTATATTCAGAGAGATGATGATATTTCCAAAGCTAAGTATGTAATTGTGTTCAGAGTAAAAAACAGAGCCAAATATTCCAAATTCTTACTAAAAGAGATAACACATATACATTGTATATTCTCAATTCAGTTATTAAAGTCTCTATGAAATGTTTTCCTCATTTGAAATACCAATTTTCATCTTTATTAAGTGAACTGGAAGCTACGATATATATGGAAGTATAAGGAGGCCTTTAAAGGATGGGTTGTTGTATTTTACTATTTTTTTCCATTGTACACAGGTAGTACCAATTTAAAATATGGCATTTTAAAATAATATGAATTGAAAATTAGTTTTACACTATATATAACAAATAATCTAGGAATTTCAAATACTAATATAAGTATTGTTGTAAGGATATATGTTTAAATTTTCTAAAAAGGGAAAACACCTTGCTTAAAGAAAAGCTTGACTTTATTCAACATGCACTTACTCAATGGACTTATTACAGAATGGTTTTAGCTATTAAAGAAGAACCATCTGGATTTCTAGGTTTCAACACTAGATCATATTGATATCAAGCTTAAAGATGTATAATAAACTGTCAATAAAATTGTTTAATTTTGAAAGACATTTATATGTGAAAACTTGTTTAATGATGTTTTTATACTACAGTCAAAAAAAGTGAGCTACCTAATGATTGAAAAGACAAAAATACAAATACTATTATCAGTATATTGCAATCCATTATTAAAAATTCAATCTCTAAGGCTTTTAAAAACTTATAAATTATTAACCCTAAATAAATAATCTGGACTATTGAATGGACTTAGTTGAGTTGAATATAAAGGATCATTATTTGGAGGACAGTTGAATGGTATTCTTACTTTAAGAAAATAAATTAAAATGATCTAAGATATAAATGCATGTTGCAGACACAAAATAACCTTTAAATCACACCTATCAGTAACTTTTATTCATTTACATCCATCATATAACCAACTGTTTTTACAACACATTTGGCATTAGCTCAAAAGTATTAGTCTCTCTGTTGGGACACTGTGTTGACAACATTCTCCTATTGCTTGTCCATTTGCTTTACTTGGCAAGCCCCCAGATTAATTAAAAATATATTAACAATAAGAATGATCATTCTCATACAACAATCTGAGAATAAAGTAACAAGAGCCTAAAAAGAATGGCAGAATAAGCAGTTCAATATAAATATTTAAGGATGATTACTTTAATGAATGAAGACTACTCTCGACTATGGCACCTGGTGCATTTGGAAATTGTTTATTTCAATATTTCCTTCCATGTATAACCAGTCTTAATGACTAAAATCCATATGACTACTGTTTTGGATGATACATAAGAAATAACAAAGATTTCTATTAAGAAATTACATTGCATACTCTCCTCCAGAAATTATGAGTCTAAAATCTCAAATAATAATACTTTGTGCTGCTAGAGTATGACGAGTATGGCTTCCAAGAAGTCTTTTTTTAAAGTTGAGAAATACAGTCATTCGTTCATCAGTGCAGTGAGGCTTGCAAAGTACGTGAAACTACTAATACAATTGTGATGTTTAAGAATTTCTATATTACAGCACACTAATATAAATGTATTTAAAGCAAATATACCTTTTGTGAAAGTGTATTACATGTCATAATAGTGGTTTCACTTACTCATAAATTTTATCAGATTTTATCTGCTTAAACTATACAAACTTAGATGAATAAAGCTATACATTTTAAAACAATTTGCAATGTATTACATGTAATTTGCACATCATTTGTATATCTACTTTTCTTTCTTGGTTGATTTTTGCTACATGTAGATAAATATTTTAAAACATTACTATAATCTGATTCATAGGAAAATAGAGAAATTTTCTATTTCTGTATTTCTCTATTAATTAATAAATTCTCTATTTCTCTAAAAATAGAGAAAAAGCAATCATCTATGAAAAATTTCATGTCAAAGATTACTCCTTCCTCCTTCCATAAAAGATTATGCTAGAGTATGAAGGTGAATGGTATATTAAATACTAAAGTATAAGAGTCCATGGGTGGCTCAGTCAGTTAAGTGTCTGACTCTTGGTCTCAGTCCATATCTTAATCTCAGGGTTGTGGGTTCAAGCCCCACACTGGGTTCCACACTGGGCATTAAACCTACTTTAAAAAAAAGAAAAAAAATAGAGTGTATATTAAAATATGCTATATGATCTCTATTTCTCATAGTATTACATAAAATAAATATTTTATATATTTTCATAAATAACTTTCCTTTTATAGTTATACGATATGAGATTCCATGATACTAAAAATTATCGTATGGCCTAGGGTCAGTGATTAACTGACTGATCTAACACTTTTGAAACTCAGTTTAACATGTATAGATTTTTAGGAGGATTTAATAGCTTGATAGGCAAAGTAAGAAAGTGCTTTATGATAATGATAATAATGACAAATGATAACGTTAGACAACTAACATTTATAAGAACTTAAAATATACTAGGTATATTAAAGATGCATTTGAAGAGACTAGATATATTCTATGGTAGCTTAAATCAATAATTCAAGGGAAATAACCATTCTAGCTTTTTAAGGGTTGAAAAATGAAAATAAAATAGAGACAATAAATACAGCAAAAAGGAAGGGAGTAGTAAAATTGCAAAATTAGACAATAAAATTAGACATCTATCTTAGATATAAACTCACGTGCTAAAAGAGAGTATAATTTAGAATTAAAATAAGTATATTAGTGGGGGGGTGGAATGCAAAGAAAGGTTAAGTGCTATAGTTGACAAACGTGAAACAGCATTACTTGAAACTGAAAGCACAAATATGTTAAGGCAAAGCAATTAAATTTATACAAATATAATGCAAAGTTTGCATTTATTTTACAAAGTTTAAGTATACAGGAAAAAATTACACAACTGCAAATTCTGCTCATGTTTTTCTTTCTTTCTTTCTTTCTTTCTTTCTTTCTTTCTTTCTTTCTTTCTTTCTTTCTTTCTTTCTTTCTTTCATTTTTTTTTTCCTTTTTTTTTAAGTAGGCTCACACCCACTATGGAGTCCAACACAGGACTTACACTCACAACCTGAGATCAAGACCTGAGCTGACATCAAGAGTCAGAAGCTTAAATGACTGAGCCACCCAGGTGCCCCTGTGTTTTGCTTTTGACATTAGCGATTTTTCTGGGTGTAAATCAACTAGACATTAAAAAAAAGGAAAAAAACTAATGATAAAAGTAAAGCAAAAATAATGCCCTCTAACCAAAGCAAACTACAAAAAATCCAAACCCCCTGAAATACAACCACAAAATCTCTAAGATAGCACTTAAGAAAAAATAAGGCAAATATATATCCAAGATCAAACAAAGCAAGAAAAATCAACTGAAACTTGGACAAGGTCAGATGAAATATATAATGTTAAAGATAGATTTGTTCTGTAGGCAAATGCAAACTGTGATTTCGGAAATAAACTTTGTGCTTTCAAAATGAAATGGTATTTTATACCAGAAATGATACCAAAAGGGTAAATATAAGGCCTTTTGTCTTATTGTTTAAATTTCTTTAAAAATAATTTATTTTGAAGAAATAATAAAAACAATGACTTGTGTGTTTAAAACATATTTAGCAGTAAAATGTATGATAGCCATAGCACAAAACCAGAAAGGGAGTATAATAAATATAATGTAAGAATCTCAAGGAATATAATATGGTTTACAGGCATACTGATAAATTATAGAGGTATACAATAAATAGTACAACTACTTAAATAACATAGCAAAGTTATGGTTAATTAGTTAACAAAGGAGATAATATGGAATAATAAAATTATGCAATTAATTCAAAAGTAGGCAATAAAAGGAGAAAAGGGATAAAAAAGGGACAAATAAAAAGAAACAGCAAGATACAAGATACAAATCTAACCATATTAAAAAAATACAATAAACTTAATGGTTTAAGTAACTCATTGAAAAGGCAGAGACTGTCAGACCAAAGTAGTATAAATATACCGCACATTCATAATGTGGTTAAAGTCAATTCTAAAATCAACTTATAGATTTGACAAAATGTCAAAATGTCAATAGCCCTTTTTTATAGAAATTAATAAGCTAATTTTAAAATTTATATGCAAATGCAAAGATCTAGAATATCTAAAACAAGTTTGATAAAGAAGAACAAATTTGAAGGACTTAAACTACCTTAAACATTATTATAAAACTACAATTATTAATAGAGTGCATTAGGATTTAGATGAAAAAGTCAAAAGACCAGCTTAGAGAGTCCAGAAATATACTGATGCATATATAAGCAGTTGATTTTTTTTTTTTAAAGATTTTATTTATTTGACAGAGAGAAACACAGCCAAAGAGGGAACACAAGCAGGGGGTTGGTGAGAGAGGGAGAAGCAGGCTTCCTGCCAAGCAGGGAGCTGGACTTGGGGCCTGACCCAGGTCTCCAGAATCATGACCTGAGCCGAAGGCAGTCACCCAACCAACGGAGCCACCCAGGCGCCCCAAGCAGTTGATTTTTGATAAAGGTACAACTGGCAAAAATTCAGCAGATAAAAATAATCTTTTCAACAAATGGTGCCAGAATAAATAGAAATATATATGCTATAAAAAAATAAACTTCAACCCATATGGCACAGCATAACAAAAATTACCTGAAAATGGATTAGAGTTCTAAATGTAAGGCTAAAACCAGAAAAATTTTATAAGGAAACACAGGGGGAAAAAAAATTGTGACCTTGGCAAAAATTTGATTCAAACCCAAAAAGCATGATCCATAAAAGAAAAAAAAATAGTTAATCAAAATTAAGAGCCTGGGTGCCTGGATGGCTCAGTGGGTTAAAGCCTCTGCGTTCGGCTCAGGTCATGATCTCAGGGTCCTGGGATCAAGGCCCACATTGGGCTCTCTGCTCATCAGGGAGCCTGCTTCCTCCTCTCTCTCTGCCTGCCTCTCTGCCTACTTGTGATCTCTCTCTTGGTCAAATAAATAAATACAATCTTTAAAAACAATAAGAACAGCAACAACAAACAACAGCAACAACAAAATTAAGATCTTAAGATCTTCAAAAGGCATTGTTAAGAGAATGAAAACAAAAGTCACAAACTGGGAGATTTATAGCATAGCTTAAAAAAAAAAACAAAAAAAAACCTTCTTTCTATCCAGAATATATAATGACCTCTCAAAACTTAGTAAAATTACAAACAAAAAAACATGAAAATTATGGACAGAAGATTTGAGCTAACACTTTGTGCAAAAATACACAGGTGACAAACACATGGAAGACGGTCAATATCATCAGCAAATAGGGAAATGTAAATTAAAACTAGAATGAATCACACTACAATATTTATTAACATGTTTAAACTTAAAAAGATAGACTATTGACTAGAATATGGAGCACCTGGAATTCTTTATGTTCCTGGTGGGAATGTGAAGTGGTTCCACCTCCTTGGAAACTGTCAGTTTCTTAAAATGTTAAACATAAACCGACCATATGACTCAGATATTCTGTACTACATCAAGTTATACCTAGTCATCAGAGCAAGCAATTGTGTTCCTGAAGTGTGCCTCTTTCTTTCCTTGACTCTAATGGACATGGTGAGACAGACCTGCTTTATTCATCTAGGCAGCTGCTTGGATAACAACTCCGTGTATATGATTCATTTTTTTCCTGTTTTCAGTTCGTTCTTCATGTTCATTCATCCTTTCCTCTCTCTTTCCCTCTAGTCTCTATTTCTCTCTCACTTTAAAAACCCCTTCCATCTCTTTAATTTACCTGATGAGACAGGTTCTAGTGTACAGATTTAAATTAGGGATTAGCATTAAGTTTTCAGTGGGATGTAAGGTGCTTGTTTCTCATATATTCTCTTTTTTTCAGAATCCTGGAAGCTCAGAGATGTTGACTGAATTTCCCAAGTTATCTCAATAAGTAAATAGTAGGAATTAGAATTCAAATTTTTTATATTTATTTTTTCATGCTTATAATTATACAGATCAACTTAATTGATATTATTTAGTTGATAGTGACACAGATGAACAAATTTTACATCACAATTATATTTTTAAATATTTTATTTATTTATTTACTTGAGAGAGAGAGAGACAGAGAGAGAGAGAGCATGAGGGGGGATAAGGTTAGAGGAGAAGCAGATTCCCTATGGAGTTGGGAGCCCTATGTGGGACTTGAACCCAGGACTCCAGGATCATGGCCTGAGCCAAAGGCAGTTGCTTAACTTAACATACTTCAATATTAATTTGCTGAATTTGATATCATATGCTCATCTCCAGATTCGTACCAGTTATGATAGTTGTTTTTATTCTTTTTTTAATTTAGAAATACTACCCATGCTACAGGAAATTTTTAAAAGATTAAAATAAAATAAAATAATGATTAAATATTCTTTGAGTACATGGGTGACTGTATGTGTGCACATAATATTATAATATTTCCTGCCAGCTATATTTTAATAAGCTTATAAAATGAGAATTACCATAATATTTACTAAATACAATTACCATCATATTCCTTTACCATAGTTCCTCCTCCCCACATTATGAGAAGAAAAATGGCTCCATGAAACCAAGAAATATTAAAGTTCAAATGGAACAAAAGCTAAATAAAGCTAATTACGCATTCCATTTGTCAGCCAAACTCTTATAATGATGTTTTGGAAAAAGTAGAACAGTTTTTTTTTTGAATTTATAAAATATATATTTATATTATAATATATACACTTATATTGATATTTAGGCTTTTGATATAACATTTGAATCTGTTTATGAATCTGCTTTATCTAAATTCCAATGCCTAACCAATAGAGATAAGTTTTTTTGGGGGGGCATAAAAGTTCCTGATAGTATATATTAATAAAAGATTTGCATATCAACAAGAAAAAGACAATACTCTCAAAAGATGAATATTATGATTAGAAATTAGCAGAAAAAGAAAACCCAAAGACATGTATATACATGGCAGGTATGCTGGTGTGGCTTACTTGGTTAAGTGTCTGGCTCTTGGTTTTAGATCAGGTCATGATCTTATGGGTTGTGGGATCTAGCCCCTCATTCGGCTCCATATTCAGTGTGGGATCTACTTGAAAGATTCTCTCCCTCTGCCTCTCTGCCTACCCTCTCTCTCTGAAAATTAAATAAAAAATAAATGAATAAAAATATGAGGAAAAATCTCTGACTCATTAATTTAAAAATGCAAATCAAAATAATAATAAAAGAATACTCAACATTTTTTGACCTTGCAAATATTCAAAAACCTGATGATGACAAATTTTTTGGAAGATATAGAAAGGTTCATGCAGTGTTGGTGGCAGTGCTGCCTGACATGATATTCTGCAGAGCAGTCTGGCAATAATTCTACTCTGGGTATACATTATCCAAAGGAAACCTCCCAGATGTTCATTAGGAGATCATGGTGTTCAATGAAGAAATATGTGTAATAATTACTAGTTGAAGAGTCATGGGCAGATTGCATAAGAACAGTGTGGTATATACATAAAACATATCATAGAATACTATAAGGCAGCTAAAAGAAACAGTTTAGTTGTACCACATATATAAGTTAATAGAAAACAAAGTGCCTAGTGAAAAAATTAAAGTCTCTATAGTGCCATTTTTTTTAATTTATTTATTTGACAGAGAAAAACATAGCCAGAGAGGGAACACAAGCAGGGGGAGTGAGAGAGGGAGAAGCAGGCTTCCCGCCGAGCAGGGAGCCCGATGTGGGACTCGATCCCGGGTGTCCGGGATCATGACCTGGGCCAAAGGCAGTTGCTTAACCAACTGAGCCACCCAGGCGCCCCTCTATAGTGCCATTTCTATAAATAAAGCTATCATACACAGAAAATACCTATATAATTATGGAAAAACATATATGAAAATATTATACATATTATTCATATATATTTTTTTAGTTCTGTTTTGTTTTTGTTTTAGAGAGAGGGAAACATAAGTAAAAATATAGATATGAGGGGAAAAACAAAACAAGAAAGAGGCCTTACAAAACCAAAGAGAATAATGAATGTTGAACAGAGCTGTAGGATTATTTCAGTTCTCTGCCCTTTTCTGGGAGTAGAGAGTATGAATAAGTAAATATGTGAATGTGACTGAATGGGACTTTTTGCACAATTAATTACATGGATGTTTAGAATCAGAAAACATAACTTTTCACAATTAGGATTAAGAGAAAGATATTTGCTTACAGATATTTCAGTGAAACTACAGAAACTAAAGAAAACCAAAACTCTCAAAAGCAAGATGTAGCAAAAATACATTTTTAAAATGTTAATAAGATTAACAGTAGATTTCCTAGCAATAGGGCAAAGAATGGTATAATCATAATAATGAGAATAAAAAAACCTTCAAACTGTATAACCACTTAAATAATTCATTGTCATCTCCAAGTGCCATTGTCACCTTTTGCCTTGCATTCAGTCAATATCTCCTCCAGAAGCACACTATTTCAAAATAATTTTCAGCATTTTTTCAGAGTATATCAAATACCAGTTTTCAAAACTGAAGACATAGAGGGATTGCTCTTAAAACAAATGTCATGTGAAGAAACAGTTATTTAGATAATAAAAGAGCTAGGAACCACATGGAACAGTAAAACAGATCAGAATAGATCAATAAAACTGCCCTGCTTCTATTAAAAGGATGGAAGAATGTAGACAATGCTGATATAAACATCAGGGTGCATGTATTCGTTTGAATTAATATTTTCATATTGTTTGGGTAAATACCTAGTATGAAACTGTTGGATTGCAGGATGCTATTTTTAACTTTTTGAGGAACTTCCGTACTGTTTTCCAGAGTGGCTGCACTAGTTTGCATTCCCACCAACAAAACGGGTTCCCCTTTCTCCATATCCTCTCAACATCTACTATTTCTTGTGTTGTTGATGTTAGCCATTCTGAAAGCTGTGCAGTGATCTCTCATTGTAGCTTTAATTTGTATTTCCCTGATGGTAAGGGTATTGAGCATCTGTTTATGTCTGTTGACTATCTGTATGTCTTCTTTGGAGAAATTTCTATTCATGTCTTCTGCCCATTTTTTAATTGGATTATTCATTTTGGGGACATTGAGTTTTATAAGTTTTTTATATATTTTGGATACTAAACCTTTATCAGATATGTTATTTGTGAATAACTTCTCCCATTCCTGTAAGGACCTATTTAGAAATCCAAGCTGCCATCTTGTTCACTCAGAAAAACAGCTCCAGGAAATACAGGAAAACAGCCCCTGGAAAACAAAGGTGAGCCAGGTTGGGGGTGATGCCCAATCAGGTAACCCCTAACCTCCGGAACCTGAGAAATGTGGATGCAAACTAAGAATGGGCAACGGGTTACTGGTACTTGGGACCAGATGGAAATGCCCAAATGCCCTCAACTTCCTGGTTCCAGGAGCAATACAAATGCAAATTAACTCTGGTTAGCTTGTGATTTGCGGGGGAGTCTCCCTATAAAAGTGGGTCTGAGAAATTAGACGGTGTCAATTTCTCTCTCCTGAGAAGTGACCCTGGCCGGCCAGTAAAATTCTCGATGAGTGGTGTGAAATAAAACTTTGCTTAACCTTCATTTTTGTATCAGCCTCGTTCCTTTAAACACAGATTCTATTAATTCCAAAGACTGCCTTTTAGTTTTGCTGGTTATTTCTTTTTGCTGTGCAGAAGATTTTTATTTTGATGAAATTCCAGTAGTTTAGTTTTGCTTTTAATTCCCTTGTCTCCGGAGACATACCTAAAAAGACATTGCTACAGCTGATGTCAAAGAGGTTATTCCCTGTGTTCTCCTCTAGGATTTTTAGTACTCAGTCATAAAAAGGAATGGAATTTTACCATTTGCAATGACATGGATGAAGCTAAAGAGTATTATGCTAAGTCTTTCAGAGAAAGACAAATACCATATGACTTCAATCATATATGGAATTTAAGAAATAAAACAAATGAGCAAAAGGAGGGGAAAGAGAGGGAGAAACAAACTAAGAAACAGACTCTTGACTGTAGAGAACAAACTGATGGTTACCAGAAGGGAGGTGGGTGGGTGGGGGTCTGAAATAGGTGATGGGGATGAGGGGGTACGGTTTCTGTAATTAGTAGAGGGTGTTGTATGGCAGTGTTGCATCTCTATATTGTATACCTGAAACTAATATTACACTGTATTTTAACTACCTAAAATTAAAACAAAAACTTAAAAAGGATGGAGGAATGAAACTAGGGAGGCTATGTTATTTGAAGTCAGGGATGTGGCAACTCTCAAGGAAACTAGAAACTAAGCTGACTTGCCTGACTTAAGTGGGAATCAGAAAGGGAAGACTTTGGGTGCCTGGGTGGCTCAGTGGGTTAAAGCCTCTGCCTTCGGCTCAGGTCATGATCTCAGGGTCCTGGGATAGAGGCCCCATCGGGCTCTCTGTTTAGCAGGGAGCCTGCTTCCTCCTCTCTCTCTGCCTGACTCTCTGCCTACTTGTGATCTCTCTCTCTGTCAAATAAATAAATAAAATCTTAAAAAAAAAGAAAGGTAAGACTTTGATAGGACCTGAAACCATCATTTTATATATAAAAAGCCAAGAAATAGTTCAAAATATTTTTATTTTTAATATGCCTTATCAAAATGAATGTTGTTTATAGTATGAATACTTACTAATAGCAATTATCTAAGTATTTAAAACATGGATACAGATATTTTTATATGTTAAACCATAGTCAATACATGTTCACTATTTTTCAAAATTGGTTTAAATAAAGTATGTAAATCTATCTCCCCTTTTACAAAATGATATACACAGTAGAGTCATGAGCTTCTTTTAGACTGTACAGGTTAGTAAACTATTTCTGTAAAGGGACACAGTACATAATTTTGGTTTTGTGGGTGACATAAGCTGTTGCTACTACTCAGCCTTGCTATTACAGAATGAAAACAATCACTGACAACATGTAAATGCATGGCCATAGTTGGATTTGCTCTGCAAGAGATGACACTTGGACTGTCACCGACAGTTTGTCAACCTCTGCTTTAGGATAAAACTTCACACTAATGATAACTTCAAAGTTAACTAATAATTAAAAAAAATTCAGTCTGCTTTATAAAGTTGTGGAATTTTAAGGATAACCATTTATTTCAAGTAGTAACATGATTAAGAGAATTGTTGAATTGCCTCTTGCCTATGAATTTGTCAAATAACCTGAAAATTATCTGAGGAGAAAAAAGGAAAGTAGGAAGAAAGAAAGGAAGGAAGAGAAGGAAGGGAGGGAAGGAGGAGAGGGGGAAAAAGAAAATTATAATGATGCTCTTATGTAATGACATCATTCAGGGGCTTTCAGAATTTCCAAGGATTTTTTTTCTTTTTTTTTAATTTTATTTCTTTATTTGAGAGAGAAACAGAGAGAACACATTAGTGGCAGAGGGAGAGGGACAAGAAGACTCCCCACTGAGCAGGGAGCCTGACATGGGACTCGATCCTAGGACCCCAGAACCATGACCTGAGATGAAGGCAGCCTTTAACTGACTGAGCCATCCAAGCACCCCAAGAATTTCCAAGTATCTTGTATTAACTTTTGGTCTACCATCCTCATTATCTTTCTCATGCTACAGAGAATGACTCCTACCTAGGTTGATGAAAGCACCACCCTAACTCAAAAGTTTTCTGAAGGAAAAGAGAGAAATTTGATGTGATACAATTTTTACCACCCAAAATGTATGTGTATATAGAGTTCTACCCCATAGATATAGAAATAGATATAATTTCATATATATACTTGCATATCTAAATCTATACCTATATATATCTATATATCTATACACATATATATGAAACAAAGAAGTGGAGATAGATCAAATTTATGTAACAGAAAAAAATAATTCTACATTGTTGAATGACTACAGGAGGCTTAAATAAAGTGGCAGCTATAATATGCTGATCAATTACAAAAAATGAACATCATTTTTTAAAAAGATTTTTATTTATTTATTTGACACAGAGAGAGAGAGAGATCACAAGTAGGCAGAGAGTCAGGTAGAGAGAGAGGAGGAAGCAGGCTCCCTGCTGAGCAGAGAGCCAGACATGGGACTGGATCCCAGGACCCTGAGATCATGACCTGAGCCTAACACAGAGGCTTAACCCACTGAGCCACCTAGGCACCCAAGAATAAACATCATTAAGATATCAGCTGCCTCTATATTAATCTTTAAATTTGATTCAGTTTTAGTGAAATATGAACAGAGTTCTTCACAGAATTTTACATTTTGATTCTAAATTCTATACAGAAGAATAAATGCCCAAGATTTAAAAAATATATATATATATTATTTTTTTACTTGACAGAGAGAAACACAGCTAGAGAGGGAACACAAGCAGGGGGAGTGAGAGAGGGAGAAGCAGGCTTCCCACTGAGCTGGGAGCCTGATGTGGGGCTAGATCTTAAGACTCCAGGATCATGACCTGAGCCGAAGGTAGATGCTTAACGACTGAGCCACCCAGGTGCCCCTCCAAGATTTTCTTTTAAAGAAAAGCAATGTAGAAGGAATGCTCTGTCAGATAGCAAGTGTTATTATAAATCCATAATAAATAATAACATATAGGATTATGAGATTATAAATAAGCAGTCAACAAAAGAGAATGAAGTGCTCCATAGAAGATACATAGGTCTACTCAGAGGTAATATTTTATGAAAATCTCTTTATGACATATAGATAAATAGCCAACAGAGATGTCGAATTTGGTCAGTTGTATGGAAAAAAAAAAACAAACTATAACATTTAACTCATTGCATTCACAAAAAAGTATTTTGAGGTAAAGCTAAAAAATGAGGTGTAAAAAGCAAAACAAAACTTTTACTATTTCAGAAAAAAAATATAAGGTAATACATATATGACAGCGGGTTAGGCATGTATTTCTTAATAAAATACAAAAGTATGACTTTGGTTTCTGGTTCCACAGGTAAAGAATTTGGAATGGCCACTCTTTCTTAACAACGAGTAGAAAGTTGAAAAACTGAAAAATCAACAGCTCTTCTTAATCCCTAAAAGAAATAAAATCATAGGTAAATTGTTGCTCACAAAATTAGAGGAAAAAAATAGATGGATGCAGAGAATCACAATATATTAGAGTAGAACTGCTGGAATCACTGCTGAAATAGGAAAATCTGAATTATCACTGATGACTTGCTGGAGGCTCAGTGTGGACAAGTCTGAGAATTATAAATTATAGGGGGAACCCAATCACAGGCAAGCCTCACACTTCTGTTAGTTTTACCTCTAGGAGTATGTCTAGTAAGTAACAGAGAAAAAATTATTTTTCCAAATGCTTCTGTCAGGGGAGAGGAAGAGAAACCATTTTGAAATACATGGAAGCACTCTGTTCTTAACAAGTTCCAAAGTTCCACCCTCAGCAAAAAGATAGTTAACAGACCCTAACTTGCTTGGGGTTTTATCAAAGCTTAACTGGCCTGAAGAGAAATATACAACTCCAGTTAGCTTTAGCCTTCTAAATGGGAAAAAAATAAATCTCCCAACTCCAGCCTGCCCTAGCCATCCTATCCCAACTTAAGGGGGAGAAAAATCTGACTGACTAACAGTTGCAAAGTGCACAATTCAGAGGCATAGACTCATTAAAAGGTTGAAAAGTAATTATATGACCATTGACTGCTTTTCTTTCCTGCATATCTCATCACCACATTACTAAAGGCCAATTTATAGCAGTTGCTTTTACCCCCTACACTATATTTGGCTATAAGAAGGAAAACAAAACAAAACAGAACAAAACAAAGCAGTTAGAAGCACACTAATGGGCAAAAAAAACCCCTCCCAAAACCAAAAAAAACAGTTTGAAAAGACACAACACGCATCAGAACCATACATGGTAGGGATGATGGAAATATCAGACCCAGAATTTAAAACAACTCAACAGGGGTGCCTGGGTGGCTCAGTTGGTTAAGTGACTGCCTTCGGCTCAGGTCATGATCCTGGAGACCCGGGATTGAGCCCCACATCAGGTTTCCTGCTTGGCGGGAAGCCTGCTTCTCCCTCTCAGTCCCTTTGCTTGTGTTCCCTCTCTGGCTGTGTTTCTCTCTGTCAAATAAATAAAATCTTAAAAAAATAAAATAAAATAAAATAAAACAACTCAACAATAAACAGACATGCAGACAAACTTAAAAAGAGTGAAGGGGTGCCTGACAGACTTAGTTGGAGGAGCATGCCACTCTTGATCTCAGAGTTATGAGTTCAAGCCCTACATTGGGTATAGAGCTTACTTAAATAATAATAACTTAAAAATAATTTAAAGCAACTATAACTAATATGATAAAAGTTTTAATTGATAAAGTAGACAACATGCAGGAATAGATGGGCAATGTTAGCAGATGGTAATCCTGAAAAAGAACCAAAAAGAAATACCATCAATCAAGAACACTGTATCAGAAATTAAGAATGCTTTTTAAAAATATCTTATTTATTTATTTGAGAGAATGAGCAAACATAAGTAGAAGAGAGGCACAGAAGGAGAGGAAGAAGCAAACTCCTTGTGAGTGGGGAACCTGATGCAGGGCTCAATCTGAGGACCCTGAGATCATAACCTGAGCCTAAGGCAGAGCATGTGACTGAACAATCCAGGTGCTCCATGAATGTCTTTAATAGATATATTAGTAGACTAGACAAAGCTGAGCATAGAATTTCTGAGCTTAAGGAATCTCAGTTGAAATCTTCAAAACTGAAAAGCAAAGAAAACAGGACAAAAAAATCCAAGAACTCTCGACAACTACAAAAGTGCACCACATGTGTACTGAGAATATCAAAAGGAAAAGAAAGAAGGGAATTGAAGAAATACTTGAAACAATAAAATTAATATAAGACACCAAACTTCAGATCTAGCAAGCTCTGAGAATATCAGCCAAGATAAATGCCCAACAAAATACAAGTAAATAGAATTTTGAACTATAGAAAATCAAAGATAAAGAAAAGGTCTTGAAAGAAGCTGGGGTGGCAGACGGAAATTTACCTGTAGAGAAGCAAAGGTAAAAATTACACATGATTTCTCCTCAGAGTCATCAAGCAAGAAGAGTGCAATAAAATATGTAAAGTATTGAGAAGAAAGAAAAAAAAGAAAACCTTTAAATTCTGTGCCTTGCAAAATCATCCATTAGAAGTAAAGGAGAAATAAGACTTTCATAGAGAATTATTGCCAGTAACCTGTCTTACAAGAAATGATAAAAAAAAGTTCTTTTTTAGAGAGAAGGACAATAATAGAGGTCAGACACCTGGAGCTACATTTAAAAAGAGCATCAAAGGAGGAATAAATAAAAGTAAAAGAAAAATTTTATTTTTCTTAATGGACATTACAGATAAAACTTTGTTCAAAATAATGATAGCTATGGTATGTATGCTTATGTATATACCATATAATTATGTACACATGTCTATATATTATATACACACATATCTATTTATAATTATATAAAATAAAATAAGTGACAGTATTGATACAAGGCACGAGAAGGAAGAATTTAGATAATTTTGTTATTATGAGGTCCTCACATTATCAATTATATGGTATAATGTTTCTTGAAAGTAGAGTTAGATTAGTTGTAAATGTATACTGCAAAAGCAAAAAGAAAATATATATATGGAATGCCGTAATGCCATACAAACTAGAACACCAACAAATGAGTGAAAATGGAATCAAATAGTGTTCAAGTAAGACCACAAATGACAGAATACGAGTGGAAGACAAAAAATAGGTACAAAGAACAGGAACAACAAATAGAAAACAATGAGGGGTGCCTTGGTGGCTCAGTTGTTAAGTATCTGCCTTCAGCTCAGGTCATGATCCCAGGGTCCTAGGATCGATCCCCACATTGGACTCCCTGCTTGGCGGGAAGCCTGTTTCTAGGATCACAATCTGAACTCAAGATGGATGCTTACTTGACTGAACCACCCAGGTGCCCCTGGAGTAGACTTTAAAGTAAAAAAAAAAATTATCAAGGATAAAAAAGAACATTGCATAATGAGAAAATGACCAATTCCCCATTAGATGTAATAATCCTTAATACATATATGTTTAACAACAGAGCATCAGACTTTGAGGCAAAAACTAATTGAACTGAAAAGAGAAAGAGATGACTCCACTATCATAGTTGGACCCTTCAACACTTTTCTATCAGACATGGACAGATCCTGCAGACACAAAGCCAGGAAGAACAGAGTTGAACTCAACATCAGTCAACTGGATCTAATCAACATCTACAAAGTACTTCAACCAACAACAGCAGAATATGCATACTTTTCAACTTCACTGAAATAGTCACCAAAAACAAACAAACAAACAAAATCCACATTGTTGGACATAAAAAAACCTTAACAAATAAAAAAAAATAGAAAACATACAATGTCCATCTCTGACCACAATGTAATTAAACTAGAAGTTGCTGACAGAAAGTTAACCAGAAAATCCCTAAATATGTAGAGGTAAAACAACATACTTCTACATAACACATTGGTCAAATAAATCATAAGAGAAACTTTTTTAAATATTTTGAACTTAATGAAAATGAAAACACAATTTATCAAAACTTATTGTATGAAGCAAGAGCAGTATTTAGAAGGAAATTGATAAAATTGGATGCACATATTAGAAACAAATATATATAATCAATCATCTTAGCTTCTATTTTAGAACTTAAAAAAGAATAAATTAAATCCAAAATAAGCAGATGAAAAATAATAAGAAAATGAGAAGAAATGTCAGTAAAATTAGAAATAAAGCATCTATACAGAAATCAATAAAACTAAAAGTTGATTCTTTGAAAGGATCAGTAAAATCAATACACCTCTGGTCAAACTAAAAAAAAAGAGAGAGAGGAAAAAATTACTAATATAAGAAATGAAATAAGGAGTCACTACAAATCTGATATAAATTGAAAGAAATAAAAGAATATTATGAACAACATAATTTCACAAAATTTTATAACCTAGATGAAATGGACCAATTCCTGAAGGACACAATTTGCCAAATGTTCACAAGAAGAAACAGACTATCTGAATAGACTTAATTTATTGAATAAATAATTAATAATCTTCAAAAACAGAAAGCACCAGGCAAGATTAAATTACTCATGAATTATATTAAACATTTATGGGATAAATTGTTACCAAGTCTCTACACTTTTTTTTAGAAGATAGAAGCAGAGGGGAATCCTTGCTAACTCATTCTGAGGCAGGAATTACCCTAATACCAAGACCAAACAAAAGTATTTTAGGTGAAAAAAAAAAAAGAACAAAAACAAAAAACTATACAGATCAATATTTCTCATAAACATAGATGAAAAAATTCTCAAGGGAATAACAATTTTATTCAATATGTAAAAGAGAATTGCACACCATGACCAAGTGGGATTTATTCCAAGTATTCAAGGCTTGTTCAACATTTAAAAATCAATTAATGTAATTCATCACATTCACAAGGTAAAGAAGAAAAACCTCACCATATCAATAGATGCAGAAAAAGCATCTTAGAAGGAAAGAAAGAGAAAGAGAAAGAGGAGAAAGAGGAGGAAGGAAGGAAGGAAAGAAGGAAGGAAGGAAGGAAGGGAGGGAGGGAGGGAGGGAGGGAGGGAGGGAAGGAAGGAAGGAAGGAAGGAAGGAAGGAAGGAAGGAAGGAAGGAAGGAAGGAAGGAAGGGTAGATATGGGTGCCTGGGTGGCACAGTAGTAAAGCATCTGCCTTCAGCTCAGGTCATGATCCCCAGGTCTGGGCATCCGGCCCCGCACCAGGCTCTCTGCTCAGTGAAAAGCCTGCTTCTCACTCTCCCACTTCCCCCACTTATTTTCTCTCTCTCTCTCTCTCTCTCTCTCTCTCTCTCTCTCTCTCTCTCTCTGTCAATTAAATAAATAAATAACATTTTTAAAAAGAAAACCAACATCTATTCATAATAAAAACCTTCAGTAAACTGAGAACCTGGAGAAAGCCCTCAGCTTGAAAAAAATCTCTACAAAATCTGTAGCTAACATTATATTTAGTGGTGAGAAACTAAAAGCTTTCCCACTAAGGTAGGGAACAAGGCAAGGATGTCCTTTCTTATGACTCTGGTTCAACATCATACTGTAAGTCTCTGTTAATATAATTAAAACAAATAAAATAAATGAAAATCATATTGTTTGGAAAGGAAGAAAAACTGTCTTTTGTTCACAGATGGCATAATTATCGATGTAGGAAATCTTTAAAAAACTGGCAAAGAAACTCCTAGAACTAACATACTGTGAGGTTGCAAAATGCAAGATTATTATAAAAAAGTCAATCACTTTCTTATATACCAGCAATAAATTTTCTTTCCTTTACATTAGCACTTCCCAAAAGGAAATAATTCAGTATGACTGTAACAAAACATGTACAAAATCCATATTAGGAAAACTATAGAACTTGGTTAAAAAAAAAACAACTCTAAATAAATAGAGAGATATTCCATGTCAATAGACAAAAAGACTCAATATGTTCAAGATGTCAATTCTTCCCACTAAATTTATAGATTCAATGCAATTTCAATAAGTATTCCAGCAAGACATTTTGTAGAAATCAACAAACCGATTTTTATGTATATAGAGAGGAAAAAGACCCAGAATAACTAACATAAAATCAAGGAACAACAAAATTGGAAGTCTGACATTACCCTATTCTTTTAAGATTTTATTTTTAAGTAATTTCTACACCCAACATGGTCTCTGCTCAGTGAACCCCCAAACCTAAGTTCAAGAGTATTACAACCTTCTGTCTGAGCCAGCCAGGAGACCCTGACACTATTCCATTTGAAAACTTACTATAAATTTCAGCATCAAGACAGTATGATAACAATGAAAGAACAGACAAATATATCAATGGAACAGAATGCAGAGACCAGAAATAGACACAATATAGTCAACTGATCTCTGATAAAGGGATGAAGGAAATACAACATAAAAAAAAATAGTCTAACAGCACTGAAACAACTAGATATCTGTATGCAAAAAACAGACAATATATCCTTCACTCAAATTACCTCAAATGAATTACATGCATAAATGTACAATGAAAAAATATACAGCTCTTACAAGATGACATAGGAGAACATCTAGATGACAGTCAGTAACTTCACTGTTAATAATATTTTAGATACAACATGAAAGATACTACTCATGAAAGAAATAATTGATAAGCTGGACCTCATTAAAATTAAATGTGCCTGTTCTGCAAAGGGCTAACAAGAGAATAAAAAGACAAGCCACAGATAAAGAGAGACTCTTCGTGAAACATGCATGTGATATTGCATTGTTTTCCAAAACATAATTAATATTTTAAAAACCCTCTTAAAACTCAAAAATAAGAAAACAAGCAACCTTATTTAAAAATGAGACAAAGACTTTAAAAGACATCTCACCAAAAATGATATTCAAATGACAAATAAGCAAATGAAAAGATGTTCCACATCATACATCATCAGGGAAATGCAAATTCAAACAATAATGAGCTATCACTACAACTTATTCAAATGGCAAAAATCCAGAATACTGACAAAACCAAATGCTAGTGAGAATGTTCAGCAACAGGAACTCTAATTTACTGCCAGTGGGAATAAGAAAATGGGACAGCTGCTTAGGAAGCCAGTTTCTTACAAAAGTAAACATACTCTTACCACAGGATCCAGAAGTCATTCTCCTAGGTATTTGCCAAGAGGTGCTGAAAACATATCTAAATGAAAACTTGCACATGGATGTTAATAGCAGCTTTATTCATAAGTAACAAAAGCAACCATGATGTCTTTCAGTAAGTGAATATATACATAAACTGGATATACAGATAACGGAATATTACTTGGTGCTAGAAAGAAATGAGTCACCAAACCATGAAAAAAAAAAGACATGGAGGAGACTGAAATGTCTATTAGTAAATGACATAAACCTACCTGAAAAGCTACGTACTGTATGATTCCAGCTGTATAACTTTCTGGAAAAGGCAAAACTATGAAGATGGTAAAAATATCAGTGGTTCCCAGAATTTAGGTGGGAGGAGGAGATGAGTAGGGGCAAGGCTTAGAATTTTTAGGACAGTAAATGACTCTGTATGATAAAATAGTGATGGACAGATGCCACTATATTTGTCTAAACCTACAGAAAGCACAATACCAGAATGACCCCTAATGTAAACTATGAGCTAATCATGTGAATATAGGTTCATCATTTGTAAAAAATGTACTGCTCTGATGCAGATGTTGATAATGGAGGTGGCTATTCATGTGGGAGATTCTCTTTATTTCCTCTCAATTTTACTGTGAACCAAAATTGCTCTAATGAAATAATGTCTGAAGGATACACAGGGCTGCAAGTATGAATACATACAAATATTTACACCTTGGATGACATTAAGATAATCCCTTTGGCTACATTCTAATTAAGAGTCTATTATGTAGATGAGGTACATAAATTCTTTCATATGTATAAAGAAACACTAAAAGAAATACAATGTCATCATAGAGGAATAAAAATGCATGCTAATAAATGTTTTTAAAAGTACAATCATCAAAGAAAATTAAAATCCCATCCCTCAGATTGGTAAAAATGTGTAATTTCTGGCAACACTGGTCAGGTAAGATAATGAATAAGAACCTTTAAACACTGTTAGGTGAGATGAATATTGTATAATCACAGTGGAGAGCTATTTGACACTTTGACGTGAAGTTGAAAATGTATATATGCATACCATGTAAACACAATGGTTTCTATTTCCCTTGAGAAACACCTGCAAGAGAATATTCATGAAATACAGTCTATACTAAAAACGAAAAAAAAAAAAAAAGAAATACAGTCTATACTAACAAAAATATGAAGAGGAATCCAAAATCTACTGATAAAAAAATAATGGTTTATTAATGGAACATCACCTAGCATTAAAAATAAATGCTAGTTACATATATCAACCTGGGCGAATCCCATAATATGATAAATATTTTTTTTTAAAAAAGTGTAAAAACAAAAAGAATACAGAAAATAAATAATATTTTTATAAATTGGGTTTATGCAAAATATTCTTGTTTATTTTACCAATATTAATATATAAATACTAAAAATGTACATATGAATAATAACAAGCTAGATGGTGTGACCACTAGTGTTGGTTATACATTGTTTTAATATTCTATGTTGATATCTAAGTCTTTTAAGTTTGAAAAAAAATCACACCTTATTTCAGTCATTTCCTCTACTTAATATCTACAGTACAAACCCTCTTACTCTCATGCTTCAGAAAATGTAAGCATTTCCCATTTCTTTTTGCCAAGCTCTTCTGTTTTATACTGTGTGGCAACATCTGCTCCCAGTGTGTTAGTTTTCAGCTTTATGAAAATATCTTTCAAATCTACATCTCCTGTCTAAACCACTCCCTTACTAATTCTGCATTTCCAATTTCCTGTTGGGTACTACCAGCTGGGTATCCTACCCACAACTTGAAGAGGAATATTTTATTTCATGAGGGTCAAGCAAGGTTTAGTTAAAGTTCATTGAGCATTACTATAATTAGCAAAGAATGCAAATCTTTGCGTGTGCACACTGATTTCTTCTATAGCTCTACTGATTTATAAACTTCCTTGTAATATCTATATATCACATATACATTTTATATATACATGACATATATATCACACGTATATATTATAAATAATATATCAAATATATATCTCATAGATTTATTATATTTACAAAACCTTTACCAGAATTCAAGAGGAAGGGTCTCTTAAAGGATAAAATTCTAATTTTAAATGGGATAAAATAGAATCATGTTCCAAATGACCTAAAACCATTTTCAAGTTGGTTAAACATGTTTACTTCTTTGAAAGAATATAGTGAGTAAATTATTCCTTTAAATCATGGTATCCTGACTTGAAAATCACTAATCAAAGAGAAGCTGAACATATTTACATTCTTCTGGTCTGCCCTGAGACTTTGCCCCTTTGATTTTCAGACTTTCATAGTTAAATCCCAACCAAATGAAAATAAAAACAAAAGCAAAATGCTTCATTTATCTTGCTTCTCCAGCATATTAATGTCCATTGTTTTTTATCTTGTACTCTTCTTCACATACAGCTTTTACCTTCTCTGAAAATATTTAATCCTTTACCCATTGAATTTTCCCTTCAACTATGTAGTTAATCCGGTCTTTTAAGTCTTTAATAAGCTTTGAATTACAAACTTAATTGTTTCTTCTTACTGCACATCTTAGTCAACCTCTGTCAGATGTAATGCCAATATCTATACCTTTTTTTTTTCAAAAGTATCTCATTTTGTACTTTTTTTCCTATTTTTCTTCTTCTTCCTCATTTTCCTCTTCTTTCCCTTCCCCTCCTCCT